>VWPU01003085.1:0-70460 GCA_013398955.1 Callaeas wilsoni
AGGCCGGGCCGCCGCCGCCTCATCCCGGGCGGGCCCCGCGGCGGCCGCGCTTCCCGTGCGCCGGCGGGCGAGGAGCAGGAATGTGGTGACAGAGCCAAGAGAGCCCCGAGGTGCGAGTTAACCCCGTCCCTGCGCGCTGGGCTCTGCGGTGCCGCCGCCTTCCTGAGCACGGTGCGGTTGCGCCCCAGGAGGGGAGTAAGGGCTGCAGGTTGGCAGAGCCAAAGTTGGAGGTTGGCTCTTGCTCCTTCTGCCTTTCTGACAGCCGGTGTGTGATGATGGAGCCTTGCAGCAAACGCTGTGCGTTATCACATCAAACACAAGGTCATTTTTCCCTATTAATAGCCGGCGTGATGAGTGTCTGACAGAGGTGTGTTACCCAAGAAAACACCTTTTTCTCAAGCCTTTGTTATTTTACAGCATACAAGAAGGTAAAGCAGCTTCACACTTTGCACCCCAGCACGGGTGAACAGTTCCCCGGGTTCCCTGGCAGTGTCTCGTGTGCCCCTCAGCTGCCTCCCCTGTCGGAGCCATTGCATCCATCAGCATCCAGAGCCGCTGGGCAGCTTTTCCTCCTGACCCTCGCTTTGTATCTCACAGGTACATCTGTCTGCCAGATTCCCTCCTACGCCAGTCCCTGCTTCCTCTGGTAGCCAACAGGTTATTAAGTTTTATGACATCTCCTGTCTGCCCACCCTTTATCCCTCTGTGTGCCAGCGTGTTGCTGTGTTCAAGAAGTTGCTGTACTTAAACCCTCCTTATTGTGGCACCTCTTCCTGGTACGAGATATGAACTATATTCACCAGCCGCCTCTTCCTTGTGGTAAATAGAGTGAAAATAGCGATTCTGTTGTGCCTCTCACGTCACACTTTCCTTTTTTTGTGCATAGACCACATTAATAATTATCTGCACATATCAGGACTCAGTGCTTATGATTTTCCCTGCAATACGTCCGTTTTGAGAACAATGCAAACTGAACCCAGATTGTGTTCAGAACTGACCTCAAGGAAGTAACAATCTGTTTGTAACTCCCATTGCACCATTAATAGTAGTTATTTTACTGCAGCATGAAAAAAACCCCTTCTTATTTAACCAGTAATTTTGGGTGGGACTGATTTGCCCTAACTGGAAATGGAAAATATATTTAATTGTGTGTTGGGCAGTTTTGTTTTGTTATTTTTTTTAAGCACTGTTAACAAAGGAGCATAGGACCGCTCATGGAAATTTCAGTTTAAGATTTCAAATTCAATTTGATATCTAAGAAAGTCCTAGTTGCTTCCTCATAAGTTCTAAGGGAGGCAGTTTGCAGTGGTATGATAGTATTGTCAAAAGTCTGTGGAAAGAATCATTGTCAAACTGTTAAAACCAAGGTGCTACAAAGGAGAAATGCTCATTTCTGTAACATTGCTCAATTTCAGTGAAAGTTTGTTTCACCTTGAAATTAGCATGTTGTAGCCTTTTAATCTGTTCAACATGCAAACATAAGCATAGGAAGGTAACCTACAAACATAAACATAGGAAAGTAACCTACAAACATAAACATAGGAAAGTAACCTATTTTCATCACTCAGGCCTTGCTTTCTTACTTAAATACAGTCATGTCTTTTGTCTTTTATGCTTGACGTTTTGGGTAAAATGTTTGCAGTTTGTTATTTCCTTATTTTTAACAACGAGCATGTCTGAGAGGACAATATTCATGGCTGGGGTTTTTTTCTATTTATCTTGGTTACAGTAAACGTACTTAATAGTGTTCATACCTGAAAAAATTATCTGAAATCTTGTTATCTAGATTAGTGAAAGCTTTTTACCACTGCTCCCGCCTGCATGCATGCAGCAATTAAACATGTAGCAGGAATACTGGTAGGAGAACAGCTCTCCCACCTGAAAAAGCAGAAACAACAAATCTGATGGTCATAAAGACAGAAAAAAGGGACGGGATGAGTTTTTAGGAATTTTAAAAGTAAACACAGGAACAAAAGACGCAATGTAGTTAGTTTTATTTAAAGGTGGAAAAAAGAAGGTTAAAAGTCTTGTTATCAGGGGACTGTTGTGTTTTGAAGTGAGGTGTAAATGCAGTGAGATAATGAGACAAAAGAGAAAGGAAGAAAAAGCTCCACTACTCAAGACAGGCCACAATGAAAGGCAGCCTTCTAGCCAAGAAAGTGGAAGCATGGAACTACTTCCACAGGAAAATCTCACCAATGTCGTTTTTTACAATACTTTTCATCTTCTGGGGTACAGTTTATTGACTCTTTAGCATTTGGAGTTAGCTGCACTCCTACAGACAGAGCATTCTCATATGCATATAATTTTATATGCTTTTTAAGGTTTTATTTGTTTCTTTGGGGCTTTTGTTCAGGTTTTTGGTTTGTTTGTTTTTGAGAGATGCAGCAGGTTGTTGGGATCTGCTGTATCCCCTCATGCAGTCTCTGGGTCTTGCAGTCATTGATGGGTGGTACCCAACTGGGGTCTAGATTATACCAGATGGGATCTTTCTTAGCCATGTAATTGCTATGGTTTGTTTGGCTGTTTTAGTCCTGTAAGCCAAATAAATATATTGCATTCTCTTCTATTAAATAAACCCAAACAACACCAAAATTAATCAATGATTTTTTTATGTGGTGTTTTTCACCAACACACTTCCTTTGATGATGATTTACTCCACCTGGAAAATTTAACTGGTAAAGAAGAAGTCTTTACCAAAGCCTTTGAAAATTAAACAGAGAGCGATATGTCTTCTATAACAGGCAAAATAAAAAGTTAATAGTCTAGTAAGGTGTTCATCATAAGTAATGTAGAACAATTGCTATTTTTAATTACTTGAATAGAAGATATAGGTCGTGTTGGTACCCTGAAAACAGTTCCATGGAGTGTTCCTGCACTTCCATTTTCCTTCACTCAAAAGCTTAAAGTGCAAAACTCAGGACAAGCAATTTTATTGACTACCACATGATAGTCCCAGAGGGTTTTTATATTGCCTTTCCTTTTCTCCCAAGAGGGACAGTGCTTTAGAAAACAATGACTTTGCAAGTAGAAAGTAACTTTCTTTCAAATGGGAATGTTTTTCAGCATATTAAATCAACCTGAATTCAATGAACTTTTGGGAGGGGGCTAAAATCTTCCCTAGCAAGGGTATATTCCCAAGGGACACTAGCCAGCTGCTCGGCTTTTATCAAGTAAATATGCTTCTACGTCAATAAAAAACATTGGAAGAGAAGGAAAAAGTATCCCATTATGTGCTGGAAGTCTCAGGGGAGACATTAGGCAATGACTTCACCACACTTCTGGAAGTATCTCCTGCAGCAAACGCTGTTGCAAGAACAAGAATAACTCCCATTAAATTTTACTGGGCTTAAATAACTTAATATGGTGTCAGTTTATAAAGCCCCCAAACAAACAGAATGACAAATTTTTGTTTTCTCCATGTGGTTTGAATTTACATAAAAGAAATTAGAATTAGATTTATGTACCTCTTAGGTCTGATTTTAAATTCAGAAATGCGAGCAAATTCAGAGTTAAATTCCTTCGCTTGCTGCTTAATATGATTGTGCTCAGGAGTGTGGGAACAGGCGAGGCGCAGTTCTAAGGCACAGCGGTAAAAGTTGAGGGCAGAATGAATATATTGAAATGTTTCATGGCTTTTATGAGCCTGAGAAGGATCCTGCTAGAGCTGTAGCACGGCTGTATTTATGCTCGAATACAGTTAAGCTGATGGAAGCAATGTCTGTGCAGTCAGGACAAGGGGCTAACGCGGTTTCTGAATTTTCCCATCTCCTGTATTATCCCAGTGTAACGATAGGCTTTCCCATTTAGCCATCAGAAGAAATTCACAATGACCCAGCCATGTTGCCCTGCTGTGTTTTATGGAGTAGAGAGTTAGCGAAGTAACATAAAGGATCAAGACAACAGGTCCTGCGTTTTTGAAATGTAGACGTTTGAAAACATTCTCAGAGCCTCCCAGAGGAAGTCTACAGGGGCTGTAATGATTCTCCTCCAGACAAGTTGGGCTAGAATGGAGAGAGAGATCTTCTCTTAAGAAGTCTGTGCCTTCAAACGCCAGCGGGTCTGGCTAGCCAGCCATGGGTTGCCGGGATCGCCCTTTCATGATTCTGATGATGCCCCAGGCATGAGTGACCTGAGCACTTTGAGAACTGTCTGAAATTGCCCGTAAATACTGGGGCAGACTTTGGACAAAGAGTAAGTGTTTCCGTTGAACTTAACCTTTGTACTTAGGAGTGCCATCTTGGGGACTTCCTCAACTTTCTAATTGATCGGGAAAAAATAAAAGAAGCAGAATCTGAAACCATACAGAAGAAATCTAATGAATAGCAGCTGAATATTACCAGTGAAATGCATTAATGAGTCAGCTTGCACTTGGTCACACTAGGCAGAAGACTTCCAGAGGATACATCCGACTGTAGGGAATGCGGTGTTAGTTGCATTCTTTTTTCCCCTTGCTCCTTTTTTTCTTTCCTGGAACTAAACCAAAACCCACTCACAACATTAAAAAGTACTGCTTCTGCAGGACATGTTTCAAGTAGGACATAAAATGTTAAACACTTTGAAATGAGATTAGATTTCATGGTGTTTTCCATTTTTCAATAACTTTTATATGAAAAACCCAACAAACAAAAAATCCCACAAAATCCTAAACTGAAGTCCTTGTACCCCATGCAAGACCCAGTGTGATTCCTGTTGATGACAATTTTCTGAATTTCCTGACTAAGATGCTGTAATATGCCCGTGGTTTCTCCCAGAGAGGGTGCTAGTTTAGTCATTAGTGAACTGGTTATTGTCTTCCATATCCTTATTCACAAAGATGTTATGAAGACCTAAATGACTTTCTTGCAGTCCCTGAACAGTGCAGAAGACTCTTTTTATCAAAGCTATGGGTTATTTTCAGATGCAGTATAAACACCTGGTCTTAAGTAAGCAAAGACATCTGTTGAGCACTTTGTGATGGGATTACAGTATTACAGTGAAGAACAGTGTTAAATGTATACATGGAGATCATATTACAAAAAATACTGCGTTCTGGAGATCCTGTAATTGAGAAATGCAAAGTGCTACATGTGACGAGTTATTTCATTATTACAACCCTGCATTTTTCTGACTTGATTGCCATGGCTCAAATGGAAAAGCCTTAAAAGCAAAATGCCAGTGTGATAAACACATAACGAGAAGGAGGATGAAAACAATTACCACGAGGGCTTGAGCAATCCCGCTTACTAAAGGGGAGAGAACGGAACATCTCGGCCGTATTGCTGCTGCCATAGTCTACAATTTGCCCATCATCTAAAAATAAACAGGTCATGAAATGGCAAAGTGAGCTTTAAAGAATAAATAAAAGGTATTTGCAGCGATTGGCCACCTTAGCTATAAATAATTTTTTCCTCCGTAGGACATGAACATATATTGATTAGTAGTATTTTAAATTAGAATTCAAATCCAGAGGAATCTGCCACTATGGAGATTTCAGCAGATACTTTTCTGCCATAATGAGACCATGGCTTGTCTCTTAAGGACATTTTGGCTTTATTAATCTTTTGCACCCAAATACTTGTGTAGCCAAGAATTTTCCAGATTTATTGATGACTGAAGTTGAGACGTCAATTTTAGATGCTGTAACTCTGGTTTACAAAAATAAAAAATGGACCAGACTGTTGGTTCAGGGACATAAAGTAAGAGGGTTAATGTGAGCGAGCCACTGTGCCAGATGGTTTTTACAAGTACTGCTATTTTGGCATAAAATTAACGTTGTCCCAAAATATTTTTCGCCAAATATCTGTGCAGAGATTCTGACCAGCAGGTTCTTTTATTTAGCAGCCAAAATAATTTATTTGTCACCACTGTTCTCCTTGACTGCATCCTTGTGTACATCAGCTCAGCCCTTCTCTTGACTGACTGTTGTTCCACTGGCATCTATTCAGTGCTTCACAGCTTTTTCTAAACTGGTTCTTCTTGGTTCTGTGATTCTTCCTTTTTTTTTTTCTTCTTCTTTTCTTTTTTTTTTTTTAAGATGATCAAAAGCAATTATAATATATCTTTGAATCTGTTCAAGATAGGACAAGAGTTCAGATTAGCACTGAAGAGCTTTCCTTTCCACAGGTCTCTTATCATGATTCTGCTAACAGAAATTAATTTTGTAGAAATCCAGGCTTGAGCACGGACAGTACATTTCACCATTCTTACAGCTTTAGCTCAAGGTTATTATTGCTGCTCTGTGCTCAGAAGGGAAGACTGCATACTAATTACAGACATTTTATCTTAATTTCCATAGCAATTAAATGTTATTTTAAAAGGCTAATCTGAAATATTTTCTAAGTGATCCACTTGGGTGACACCCTTGCACCATTTTTAGGAAAGCGATGAAAATGTATTTAAATGTGTACTAAGGTCTTGATTCAGAATCCAAGTCTTACTTTTCACTATTACTTTTCAGTAATACATACAATATGAAATGCATATTCCTTGGAAAAAAACACCCACAACAAAGGAGTTCACACCTGTGATAAATTTAAACAGCAGCAGAATATCAGGATAGCTTTGACAGCATAGCTGATGTAAAGGAGAAATATTGGAGTAAAAATAAAATAAAACAATCTTTATTGAAGAAATTTATGTTTTAAAGAAAGTAGGAAAGCTTTGTGGTTATTTACATAGAAACCATTGATTTTTCTTAACTACTCTGTAATGCATCTATGCAGTAATTTAGAAAGCTTATACTTAAAACAGATGCCAGCATTATTCTTCAGAGAGTACTCGGAACACAGTGAGTGTGAGACAGATGGATGCAGCAGAATCAATAGTTCAGAGAACTCCATCAGGTGCATGCATTTCGCATAGGTCAAGTTTGATGAAACCCCAGCTTCGTGAATCAACACTTCTGATGTAAATAATTCACAGTAATGGAAAAAAATCCACTATGCTTATATGGGATGAATATAAATGCACTTTTAAAATAATTGTTAGTGAGCTATAATACGATCTGACTCTTGTAGCTGGCTCATACATACAGGTGATCCTACTAACACAGTTTTAGTACAGCAAGAAATTGGAGATTTTTGTTTTAGTAATGAGTTTAGCAACATAAGGAAAACTATGAACGTTAAACTGAGTGGCATTTGCAATACAATAATGCTGCAGCCTCTTTGCTCTTTTAATGAATATACTGTAAAAAAATCTATAAGTCTTCATTTAGTATTTAAATCTGATCTCATTCCTAATTTTGTGTGCAGGTTTTAAGTATTCCAAGATGGCTTTAATATGACCTCCCTTTGTGAGCAGCTCCACAGGGTTCTCATAGGTCCGAGAGTAGAAGGTACAAACTCCAGAGTGAGGTGACTTGATCTGTAAAGCACTCGGTGATCAAATCAGGACTCCTGTTGCCTTAACAGTGAAGTAAAATAAATCTCAGCTCAGTCTGGATCTCCCTAAAGAGATGGAACTTAATTCTGATCCAGCATGTTTGTTCAACTGCTGCAGCCCTACGCATTTTGGTGTCACTGCTTCTGGTTTTTACTGGTAAGGTGAAAAACACCAAAGAAAGTCGTGTATTGTTATCATTTTTTTGCCCCCAGAACTGTAGTGGATTCTAGGTCATGTAGGATGAGAATAAGAGCTACTTTGTTTTGCTGAGAATGTTTATAATTGCTTTTCCTGACAATCTTAAAAAGGAGCTTTTCAAGCCCCCTAACAAGGACAAAAATTAAGTAGATATGGGTAAAACGTCAATATTGAGTTGTAACTTGGATTCATTCACACACAACTGAACTTAGTTATGAAATTTATAACCTTAAAGCCTAAATAAAAATAACAAGGGCAAAAGAAACTGATGGGAGGTGGTATATTTTTCTTCTGTGTTTATAGAGAAATAGCAATATATTTCTTTGCAAGTCAAAATTAATACTTTAAAGGGTCACCAAGACAAATGCAGAATACCTTCAAATTTATAATGCTTAAATAATATAAATATTATTTTATATTACCTAATGCCTGGATATACCATGGATTCTTAAAACAACTGCTGAACAAGTTTTGTGAACTGTCAGTGTCTCTTTAGTAATAAAATTTCCAGGACTGGAAAGAAAACCCAATGTTGTGTAAATATTTTAAAGTTAATGATGCCACAAGTAATCCCAGACCTGTTAATCAAAGATCAGTTCTCATGCACTTAACAGGCTGCTTAAGATGGAAACAGGAGAAACAAAATTAACAATCAGTGCTGATTGATCTGTTTTTTATGGAAAACAGGTATTGAACAGGAATGCTGGTGCTGTGCATGACATCACAGCCTTGACAGATAACCTTGCATTGTTTAATTTAATGTTCTTCATTTGGCCATAATGTCTTGCCTGATTATGGTTTTAAAAACAAGCGGGTTATCTGATGTTCAGCCCTTTAGATTGGAATGATAAATTGAAACAAACTTCAGAAAATCATCATCGGGTTGAAAGGTGTGTGTAAGAAGTGTGTGTTTGGGGGAACTTTGTCAGATCTGTTTTGAGGCTTGATGTTATTTAGGATCCTTTCTGGAGAATGACACTCTGAGACATCTTTCATCTGTTAGGAAAAGCATGCTTTGGGATGTAAAAAAAAGTCCACAGTTGAAAAGTGATGCTAAATTATTTCAGACCGCAAATAAGAGTAGAGGTTATCAACAGTGAATTTGCATCTCTATGGTGACACTTGAAAAAGCTCAGCTGAGGCAACTGAAAGTGTGAATTTAGAGAACATAAACCGAAGAATGATAAATCCCTTTGTGGATGTCGTAAGTCCTGAGTAATGTGAAGTCTGGCGTGCTGGAGTTTGGAATTTAAGAGATTTTTAACATCTGAAATGAAATAATCACCATCGAGTTCAACTAGTTTTATTTCTTGCCAGTGTTCAGCAGCTTAGGTTTCCTGATCCATCCACTCAGACCATCCCAGCTGGTAAATGGTCTTCACATACTTTACCTAGAAATGCAATGGCCTCTCTGTCTGTAGAAGATGTTGCTTATTTAGAAAATAATCTGTAAACAGACTTTTTGCTATTCCCAATTATATTTTTCTTAATGTTCAATATTCCTCTCCAATAGAAATAATAGTTGTGTTAATGTTCTAAGTAAAAAAAAATATGTTTGTGTACATTATTCAGCTTTAAAAATTATTGGGAGTTTGCAATATAAACCAACATTGCTTCATCAAACCTTGGAGAAACAACTGCCTCACCAGGTGGACTAAAATTCTGACCTTATCCATGGAATTCTCTTCAGTACTTTCAGGGAGAAGACAAGGAAGGAACTTGCTATTGCACAGTGGTTGATTGTTCTTGGTGTCACCTGAACCCAGCAATCTTTGTTGATCACAGTAGCAGCCAAAGAATGACTCTAATGTGCAAGAAAGAAAACAAAATCACCAGAAAGTGTTCCAAATTCTGTGAGACTTGTCAAGAATAAAATGTGTTTGTTGCTTTGGTGACAAGAACAAAGCCAGCAAGGAAGGATATTTGCAATTAAATCTTTTAAAAGAAGTTTCCAGTTACATTTATTTGTAAAATGCATAGCAAAAAAAAGTGAATTTGGAGTCTCCATACTTCTTTTGTATGAGAAGAGAAACTTTGCTTTGTGGCATTCATTGAACAATGTCATATATTGCTTTTTCTTTCTCAACCCTTGACTCCAGCCTCTCAAAAGGAGATTTACACACTGTCTCAGACATCTTACATACATAGATTAACAAGAAATAAATTGGCCTTGGATGTTGGCAAATCTCAAAACCATATGTTCAGAGAGTTCTTTCATTCAGTTGTAATTAATTTTTTACAAAATTAGTAGCTTTAATCAATTCGGTACCTGGATGGAGTCTGAATCCTGCTATGGGTGTTTGAAGTCTCAGGGAGTTGTAGTAGATCAAGAAAAGCTTTCATAGCTGTGGCCTTTCTACTTTCACTGTATACATCTGTGCTAAATAATACTGAGACTAATTCTGCCCTTTGTCATAATGATATAAATCCAAAATAAAGCCTTAATACTGCAAGGACTTAGTACTCGTACTCCAGGCAAGGGACAAATCCTATATATTACAGCAGTAATATATACATGCTTAACTTGCAGCAGATGAATATCTCTGCAGGATTTAATTTAAGCAGACACTTCTAGTTTCAGTGGATGTCACCTGGAGCAGAGCTTGGTGTGCTGGTTGGAGACACTGTGCCTTGCTTGCTGTTATTGCTTGATCTCTAACAAGTCCCAGGGGCTTCCAGTCACTTAGCGTTCATTATTTAGGCAAAAACTCATTAAAAGGCATCCTAGAATGCTGTAAAATAGTGATTACAAAACCTCTGAACAAAGAAAGAACAATGCATCTTAAATTGCTGTTAGAAATACCTCAGTTGTAGAATTTTTCCTACAAAGCATTTGGAATTATTCTGGGTTTAGTTAGTTTAAGGTATATTTTTAAGTAATATCCATAAATTTGTCCCTAGAAAAATATCAAAAGGGTGAAAAAGAGCCCTTGTTTTAGTTGTGCCCCTGTGCTGAGTAGTCACACGTTGCATTGGCTCCCTGATAAACATTGCAGTGGAGAGTAATTCTGAAAAAGAAAAATGGCAGAGCAGCTTTCCTTCCAGCACATTGCAGTACAGCGTCTTATGACACAGCTAAGTATAGCTAATTTATTTGGAGCAAAGGGGTTATTAAGATGAAGATTAATGCACAAATAACTCTTTCCTGGAAGCTTACTGTGATGCATAAACTCACAAAATCTGTTGCATGGGAGGGCTTACAACTGTTCTCAGTGTGGCTGGGATCTTTTTATCAGTGCAGTCATACTCAGGGTACTCTTCCAGAGGCCACTGCACGACAGGGGAGAAGGGCCTGGACATTCCTTTTATCACCACAAACACGTAAGTGTGTATGTTGGAAGAGGAATATTTGTATGTGGGGTTTGAGATCCATTATGATTTCCAAGAGGAGTCAGTACCATGATTCCCTACTGACAGACAGCCTAGGGAAGCCACCAAGCAACGAATGGGAATCGTTGGGTTTTTTGGTAACTGTGTTTTATAAATTACTAGACCATCATGGACTGCCTTTGTTTTGTTTTGCCTTTCTTTGGAGAACTGGGTATTAGGTAGAAATAGTATTGTGGTTTTTAGTAGATCTGGGATCTTGCCCTGAGTAATCCCCCTGTATCACTTCCTCCATGCATCTAATGTGTATCATATGTCTGGGGTAATAGTTTGCAGGAATATGTCAGAACGTCCCTCTAGTAAGGTTAGGGGTAATAAACTGTTGTTAGTAGTTCCAAGGTCAAACCTTCGTTCTTTCCATGGAAATAAAAGATAGCACTGCATTACCTTGTCAAGTTAATACAGTGTGATAGAGCAGCTCAGGCAGCACATCCTGAAAGACTGTAAATGTCTAATAGATTTAGGAAAACTGTACCTCGGGGAACATATTAGGAAGGATTCATCAATGGATCAAAACTGTCTTGGAGCCTTACTTATTGGGGACCAGCAGAGTTTTAAATTATTGCTTTCTTAAGAAAAGCCTCAAGACAAATTGTATTTCTTAGATTAGCTTTACACGAGTGGTCAATAGTTTCTGTTGGAGAATTTCGAGGGTTTGTGGTGGGTTTTTTTTTAAGACTGGCATGAGCAATTTCAATAATTTGAACTCTGTAATTAAGTTTTGATTTTTTTCCCAAATGATTTTCAAATTGCTTAATGTGCTGCTTATAGTATGTCATTCTTTGCAGATGAAATTGGACATATTTGTGAAGTGTCTTAGCAGTGTGTCTCTAATGACAAAGAACTTTAATTATAAGATATGGGTTAGCAAGTTGTCCATTAATTAGACACAAAATTAGCAGAGTGTGAAGTTTGTACACATGTTCACACACACAGAGAACAGCAGGAAGTTTTCATCCATAGATGTGTCCCAATGTATGCAAGCATTTGGAATCAATACTGGTTTAAGGGTAATAGCAATTAATAAGAATTCTGCTGTTCTGTGTGTTTTGAATTGTTCTGCAATTCATCCCTGTGAAATCAGTTACTCGATATTTACAATGTGACTGAAGTAGAAACTGGCCTCTATTTATTTTTCATGTATGATTGAATTTAGATCTCCCTATTATGCCTATGCTGTTTAAAGTCATGATGGACTGTAACTCACAGCTTAAACAAGAAAACTTTATACCAAGGAGCAGATAAATAGGATTAAGTTAATAATTCTGCAGTTCTGGAGTAATTGCTATTTACAAAGCACAAACTGTGGTTTACTGATGACATCATTAGAGTCTTGCTTTAATTAAAGTCTATATTGCCTGTGTTCTACTATGACTGCCTCTTACTGTAAATTGATTTTACACTAATTTGTAAACTGGATATTGCTGCAGAATGAGACTTGGTTATATTTTTGTGGCCTAAATGCTACACAGTATTTAAGAATGCATTTAAAGTTAAGTATGTGTTCAGCAGTGTGGTTGAACTGTTGCTTCTTTCATTCCACTGCATGCAAATTCATGCCTCAAATAGACATACCATAGATCTGATCCTTGTAATCTTATTGATGTCAAGTAATGCCTTAATTACTAGACTGTCACTTTGACATAGACTATTCTAATTTCAGAACAACAAAAAAACAAATGCAGGTTATTTAGAAAGCTGTGTTCAAGCCTAGAATTAAAATGTTTTGACGGTGTCACACAGAAGAGGAAATAAGGGTTTAGATTAGTCTGTTACCAAATATAAGCCATGGGTTGCATCACATGGAAAGGAATGAATGTGGCTTCTTTATCAAGTACCTATTGATTTTTAGCGTTGAGAAGAGTGACAACAAAAATGAATTTGGAGAGAAATGGCGTTTTTTACTGATGCCTGCAATTGTTGGATCTCTGATTTTGCAGTTCCCTGAACAACATCCAAATGACTGAGGGCTCTGCACCATTGCTGTCCATTGAACCTACAGGATGTGGCTGCTATTGCTCCAGTTTCCTCGTTTCTCTGAGAAAGGCAAGTGCTTTGGGAAGCTGACTCCATGTTTTGTTCCAGAAAACAAAACTTTACTGCTATTCATTGTCTGTATTTTTCCATCTATAAAACCAACAAAACCCAAACACCTAGTATTGGGAAATTCTTACATGCCACTTACAATTCACGTCTTTGTTCTCCTTTGAGTTCCCAGAGAAATACAGTACAACTGTATATTTTTGCTGGAAAATTTTAGCAACCAAGAAATGAAAATATTCTTTTTGTAAGTTACATTTCATTTCCAGATGAGTTGTATCAGCTTAGGCAGAGCAACAGCAGAACCCAGCACCTTAAGAGGTTGAGGGACTATTTCTTTAAAATAATTTTAATCCTTGGGATGCAAATGAATTAAGAGCATGTAAATGCTCTACAATAAGAAAATATTATTTTTGTGGCCTGCAATTTACACTTTGCTAAGTTAGACATTCATTTCACCAGTTTTTTTTTTCACTTCAGGTAAACCTGAAGCTGCATTCTGGGATCTATGTGCACAGAATGGTTTATTCCAACAAATTGACAGCACTCATACTCCATCTAACAAGCTGACAGTACAAGTAGTTGATATGTCTTGAATTTGTTAAGACATAGACAGGAGAAGGATTTAAAGGCTGGGGAGCATTATTTTGTTTATCCTGCTGGTGATGAAACTAATGCTCCAAATATCTGATGGTAACCTGCTATTTTAGAGATAAAAAATGCTTGAACTGCCAGTAAAAGAGCGAATAACCTTCTTTGCAAGTAGCCATGATCTTTAATTTGTTTATTAAAGTTATTTTCATAGAATGTGTATGTTAAACCTGACAGCTTGATTGCGCTGGGGTCTTGCCCCAGGGCAGCTATTTGGATGCATCATGGACACAGAATATCAACACAAAATAATTTTGCTGGAATAAAAAATCTGTCTATCTTGCTGTCCATTTTTACTGTCTCAAGTGCACAATTCAACAGTTTTGTAAAATTGAATAGTATATGCTCCAATTCTCTCTTGGAATGTCGTGATGTTAGGAAACTATTGTGTTTCTGTGCAGAAGGAGATGGATCTTTATTCCACAGCAAAGCCTTGCCTAGAGCATTATGACTTTTCCCTACCCATATGTTTAATGTGTGTTCTTATATACAAATTGCTGTGAGGACAAACCTCTTCACAACCAGCTCTCAGCTATCCCTTGCAAACTCTTGTTATGTTAATTAAGCTGGTTTTGTTACCCCACACAAAAAATACTAAGCCTGGAAGAAAACAGTTTTGAGAATACATATTAGCATCCTTAAAAACACACAAACAGAGGTATATGTTTGTGTCAGGAAAATGTGATAGCTATTCCAAACCCAAGAATTACCAAGCTAGAAAATTGCATTAGTGTGTTTGGGCTTAAATTGATCTTTGATGCATGGAGGCAGAGTTAGGAGACCGAATGGTCTGTCAGCAGTGCCATTCAGGGAAACTTAAGAATGCCAACAGAGAGGAAAATATATGTAGAGTTCTTCAGGCTGCTTAAGAGTGCTGCAGCAAAGAAACAACATAGTTGCCCTGGCAAAAGTTAAAGTTAAGAACCTCTGCATGAAGTTCATAATTACAGTGAAAATACATTTCTAACACTGGTTTAGATGAACCCGAGTTGTAAGTACATTCTTCCTTTTATGAATATCTTACGTGCTCAGAGTCTGCCTGGACAGCACAGTAACTTGGTCTGCAGGAATTCCCTCATGAGCTCTGGAGAATCATCTGTGCCTGAAGTTAGAAACAGTTCACAGCAGCCGAGAGCTGTGGCTGCATGGGGAGGTTTGGGGGGATGTGCTCAGTGTGTCACTTGGGCTAGACAATTGTTGTAGGTCCCTTCCTACTGAACTACTCTGCTCCCAGTGTGGACTGGATCTTACAGGCACTGGCAGCTAAAATCAAAGTCTCCACTGAGCTATACAAGTTCAGTTTTTCAGATTTACAGCAAATAAATTTGGGCAAATTTTCAGAAGAGTGGCAAAAGCTAAATCCCTGAGGAGAGTTATGGGTACTTGCCAGTATCTCAGTCCCATTTCTAATCCATGAGGCTTAATGTTCATTCTGTCATTGAGTTTCCCCTTACATTTTTGTTGTACTATATATAAATTGCTCAGTAATCCTTTCTTTTTCCTGTTAGATCCTTTGGTTTACTTTTTAAAAAAATTAACAACCAAGCTCACAGCCTAGAAAGAGCAACAATATGAAACCTTCAAATATAGAGCTGTTCTTAAGTTTTCTAGCTGCAGCCTACTTGAGAAGTTCATCGAAAAGTCTAGGTGAAGGAGCAGAGAGAGTGCACCTGACTCTTTTAGCTGACATTGGAATAATTAATTTTATGAAAATGACTTCTATTGGAGGTTAATTTATTTTGGCTGACAGTCACATACATTAATAGACATATCTAATGCTGCAGTCAGTCTGAACTTTATTTAGAATAGTATATTTATATCTTTGGGTGATTTCATTGCAAAGAGATGGAAGACATTTAGGATCATCAAGCACGAACATTTTTTCCCAGTTTAAAAAAACACAAAGAAACAAAAAAACCCCCAGAATTTTGACTGCTTGAGTGTTTTAGCCTTCTGATGGTTAAACCTAAAATGGTTTGATTTCTTTCATCAGTGCAGCTTAAGCAGTTCCTTCAGATGACACAGTTGACCTCCTTGTACAGTAAGAAACACCAGGCATCTTTCCTCTAATCCTGCAGTTTGTGGCTTTAGGAACAAGGAAATGCCTCAGAAACTGGGTATATAAAATAGTGTTTGTGGGCAACTCAGATGACTTGCCTGTTCTTCTGGCCTTAATTTGATGTTCATAATTGTCTTCCTTGTAAATAACTTAGACAAAAATGGCCAAGCACAATAATCTGTCTACTTGAAATGGCTCAGATGTGGTAGCATGGAATGAGTCCATACTTTAAAAAGCAGAGAAAATCTGGGAATATTTAGTGGGTTTATGTACTATTCTAGTCTGAAAAATCCAGCTGTAGAAAATAATCTACATGGCCCATTTCAGTTGTATTTTTGAAAGGATATATTATGATAATAATTTCCCAGGAGGTAGTTATGCGTTCTGCTTCTTTTATGCAGAAGGATGGAGTCTAATGTAATTTTTAAGGCTTAATTTTATTCTAGTTTATCCTTGTGTTCCCACTGACCTCAGATAATGAAGGAAACAAAACTGGGGAATTCTGTATTTGTTTAATTACGTCAGTGCTTGGTTTTCTAAGTGTGTATGAAAAGTGGGTTGTTGGTATTTATAAAGAGAGAGAATATGCTTAGAAACATAGTTGTTATAAACTTAGAGACATGGATAAGTTGCCAGTTTCAATCATGTTGTCCAGTTTTCTCATGCACTGAAAACCTGATAATCTGATGTCCTTCCTGAAATATGTTATCATGGGCATTGTGTAGAGTGGAAAACAATGACTCTTCCTACCCTGATATATGACATCTGCTGTATCATTCATTTTCATAACCCTTTTCTGTGGCTAGGGTCCAACTGTTGGATGGAATTTATTAATTTTAGTGACATCAACCTGTTACAGTGTCAGTGGTACAAAGTCAATCTTTGTATGCAAGCGGGATTGAATGATGCTTCCATTGTTCACTCTGCATCCTTGGGAAAGACAATTTGAGTCTAAAAATATTAAATCAGAAAAGGAGAAGCAAGAGAAAGAGCATTATTTAAAAGTGTTGTAGTCATGAGAGACTTAAAGAATCTTGTCTATATACTTCAAGCGAAGAACAGAGGAATTTTAGTACCAACAGAATCACAAATTCAGAATAACTCCCTAAATTGTGGAAAACTTAAACTTATGCCTTTCCAGTTAGAAGCCCAGAATTTATACTGAGGCCAACTCACCGTTATGGTCTTGAGGAACATGGAAATAACCACGTTTGTTCAATGATCTTGGAGCTCTATTGTTAAGCATGTATTGGAGTGTGTGCTCGTGTTCCCCAGGACTTCCCTGCGTGACCTCTGTTCATCTAAAGCACAGCAGAACCCATCCGGAGGCTGGCTGACAGCCAGGCTACGTGAGAACAGCTGGCATTAGATTAGAATGGGAACACTGGGGATTCACTTGGTTCTGCACAGGCCTGGAAGAAAATAAAAATATTGGTTCACACAAAACCCAAAACGGGGCTATGAAATAAAGAGATGAGTGATGTTAGAGTTCAAGGAGCATCTGGATGACGCTCTTAGTCATAGGGTTTCGTTTCAGGTAGTCCTGTGAGGAGCAGGGAATTGAACTTCATGGTCATTATGGGTCCCATCCAACTCGAGATACTCCATGATTCTGTGATTGCCTTAGACATAAAGCTGAAAGGTCTTTGCTGTGTATTGATGAACCTGCGAAACATGGTAATTTGTGTCTTTGATATGTGCTAGGAGGTTTGCCTTACGAGCCTGCTTTGAAACAAGATTGATTTCAGTAAAGAAAGGTTTTCTCTGCCATGTTTCTATCAGCCTTGTATGTGTAAGTGCATGTACTGAAGAAAACAAGAACTGCAGTGGGAATAGTATTTGCAGATGATAGTAACAACTAAACTAATTATCCAGTCACTGTTGCCTCTTGGTCTTGTAGTCATTCATGCCTGTGTGGAGTAAATGCATATACTGAGAGAGAGAGAGATTCAGTAGGATTCAATGGAGTCCTGGTATTTTTTACTATAGCAATTTTACAGTCCTTTCTGCACCCATGTGACAGGCAGTGAGAGTGAGGTGTAAACTATACGCAATCAGATTTATCTCAATTTAGGTACAAATTTATTCAATTTTTGTGGAATACCCATGATATTTAAATGCACAATGTGTATCCTGACTGTCTTTAGATTTAGGATTGAATATGAGACCCTGAACAGATATCCCCACAGAAAATGAAGCAGATATATGTATTTCCAATTACAATTCAGTAGGTCAAATGGTGGGTCAGCTGCTCAGTCCCCTCAAAGACATGCAGGATGAATGGAGCTGTATAAAGTTTGAGTGATGCTTTTCCTTTCAGAGATATTTTATCTGGCACGAGGCTGTGCTTCCCATTGCTCCTGCCACAATGGTAGCCACATAGAGTTAACCTGATTTCATTTTTTTTTAGTTATGCTTCAGTTTCTCAATTGCAACAGTCATAATGCATCCGTTCATCATTCATTCTCCTTGGTTATTAATCTGAAGTATGAATCCGTTTATATTCAGGGAAACTTTCTTTAAAACCCTGGGGATCATCACAGTTCTCAGTGCAGTCAACCTTCTATAGATTTTGCAGATTCTATCGTAAGTGTCCAAGGTCACTGGGAAAGGGAGGGTGAGAGACAGACAATTCTAATTCTGCTGACGTTGAAGTGTTAGGTTGGAATTGACCTGGAAAAGAATTCCCTGAAGAGCAGTAGGGTGTCAGTGTGAACTCCAAAAGAAAGAAAACAGTGAAATTATTGAACTGTGCCAAGTGCCATTTTTTCATCTTCTCTAACCATTAAAAGACCAAGTAGTGTCCATGGAGCAAGAACCTCTTAACTCCTCTCACTGGAGGTTCCTCATTAGAAAAATGATTATTCTGGTAGGAGTCTAACAAACCTAATATTTACTAAAAAGCAAAAAATGTATAGAATCAGTAGTAAGCGTATCACACTCTTTCTGAAAGGCTTTTAAAGTCTCTGCCCTCCATAGCTGTCCTGTGGTGTCAGCTGGCAGTGCCAGGATGTGCTTGGAAGGAAGCTGATGTTACAATACAACACATCACACTTGCTGATCTTTGACTGTTGGAGGACCTATGGAGAAAAAAATCCACAGCAGTGGAAATAAATGGGGTTTCTTTCCCTTCACCTACCTCTCCCTTTTCACTATTTTTCTTCCCTTCCTTATTGGCCTAATTATTTTCCACTGGTTTCCTTTAGGCTTTCCCTGAACTTGTGGGCATATGGATTTCCAGCTGTAATTTTATGCTGGATATGAAAATTGAATATGTCACACAAAAACTCTGCTTCGTGGAGACAGTGCTGCCTTCCATTACAGAGCTTGCTAGAATTCTGACACCCTTTTCCCTCAGTAAAAAGCACAAGGCCTTGCAAGAGCAAGCAGAGAAAGGTGACCTTTGATCCAAGCTGGTTTTTGTCTGGTTTCTGTTAGGTCTTAGCATTTAAGTACAAGGTAAGTGTACCTGCCTTTCCCTGCTTCAGGAAACAGGTCTGAACCTGGTGAACTGCCTCAGCAACTCTGACCAGCAAGAATATATTCCCCTTGGGTTAACATTTATGTGGACACTGCCTTATAGTCCTTGTACAGGTACAATAAAACAGGTTTTATGTCTGAATCCCATTCTGCATTTCCAAAGAAGGTGTGATGCTGGCATCATAAAAGCCAGAGCAATTTATACATGGCAGCAGGAGCCTGTGATTGAATTACAGGGTTACTATTTAGCCATGAAACTCTATATTGTTATTGGCCATGTGTGTTAAGAGAATATCAGTAGTTAGCCCTCAGGGGCTATAATTTATAATTTACTTTGCAGGTGGGAAAAGTTTATAGTTCAAGAAGCTATGTGTGTGTGAAATCATGTTTGTGCCATTGTGTAGGGAGGAGGCAGAAAGAGACAATCAAGGAATATTTTAGTTTAATGGAAAAATCTGTGGATTATATGAACATGAGGTAGAATGCTCCTCTTTTTTGTGTTTGCACATTGCACTGTTGTCTGTGTAATTCTGGAGCCGTCACAGCATTACTCACGTTTGCAGAACAGTTCTTCATCTGTAGTAAGGCAGTTTCATGCTTGAAAAGATGCAAAAAGGCTTCCTATAAATTTTTCACTCAGCGTTATTAAAATATACATGGAGCTCAAAAATATACAGTGCACTAAAGAACATGTGATGAATGTCATATAAAAAGTTTTGTGTGGTAACACAGTTATTACATTTTAGGTACCAACGAAGTGAAAGTGAATTAAGTGTGTTGCACACAACTGTCACGTTTAATAATAAAAATTAAAGTCAGATTATAGATTAGATTAAATTATTAACACCATCGATGCTATTGCACATTCATTTTAAACAAAAATATAATTACTGTGCTGCTACTTGATTCCAGTTGATTTGGGCTTTCACAGAGAATATTGCAAAAACCCTTCTACATTTTAAGAAGATCAGAGTTGCCTTGGCAGATCAAACTGGTGGTTCATTTAAGGCTGTATCTATCAGACATCTGCAAGTATAAAATATATCAGTGATGGGGAGGAAAAAACCACCACAAGGAGCTTGTATCCCTGATAATTAACTTTATTCTATCCATTGTAATTGTGGGTATTTCTCTCTAAATGTCTGGTCCGTTATTTGAATTCGGCTGAAATTGTGGACTAAGATTTAATGTAGAGAGTTCATGTAGCCAATGATTCATCGTAGCAATGATTTCCATGTGTTGCCATTATAAGTCACAATGAGACTAATGAGAGATTCACAATGTTTTATTGGGGAAGTGCTTTTTAAAAAATTAAAGGATTTTGTGCATTTTATGTGCATACTTATCCAGACAGAATGCACATGCAAAGGTAGCATATTCAAGGCAGTCAGATAAGCATTTAATTTATTTATGTGAGCAGAACACTCCATCATGGGGAGGAATCAACAAGTAGTTTGTGATAAGATGAACAGTTTCCACTAAGTTATAGGGGCCTGTTGCCCAACTGAAATTCCATTAAATGATTAAAACATGCTTATGTGTATGCCTTGCAGAATCCACAGTTTTAAAATAAGGCAGAAGGTTCAGTGATACACTGAAAGGCAAGGGTTACAATGTCATTTCAAACAGTAAATTATTCATGAGGATCAATTAGGCAATTTGTACTGTTCTTTGGAAATGCAAAGCTGCATGGAAGTACCAAGTCACAGTATTAGACCATGAATTTTAGCTTTCTAAGATCTATAAATTTGTATTCTTTCCTTCGTATAACATGATTTTCCATTATGTACCTCATTTTTTTAGTCTGTATTCACGAATACATAGCCAGTGTTTGCTGTAATCTCTACAAGACAACACTGACAAGAAATAATAATACTTAAGTGACTTCCTGCTGTATGTTATAGAAACCCAAACCTTTATTTTCCATGCATTGCTGAACTCTATTCTTGCTCAGGAGCCAACATTTCCCTCAGGTGAAGTGGCAGTGAATAGTCAGGTCGAGATAACTGTGTATTTGTTGTAGGCATTGCAAGACTGTGTGCAATGCTTTTAATACGCTATACTTGGCCACGACACTTAATGCAAGCCAGCAAAGCAGAAACCCCCCAAACAGGCTATGAAGTTTAGATGGGACACTGTTGTAGATTAGGCTACACAAATACACTCTTTGTTCTTTTTTCCTGTGTGTTGTCATTTTAGAGTGTTTGGTGTGGAGGAGTTCAGCATCTACCACAAAGCCAGGTTGGAGCATATCATCCCCTAAGATCCATGAAATGCAATCATTGTCCTGAGGGCTGAACTAATATGGTCATAAAACCCATTGATGTAACACCTCCATGCAGAAACTAAGTTGGGAATGTCTCAGGAGTATGACCTAGCCCACAGATTTGTTGACAGAACTGTTAGAAACCGAGCCAACCTCCCTTACTTAGGAAGATCATATTTTTAGCCTGTTGCTGTCTCAGATCACCCCTGCACTTATGAAATGACAGCAGATGGCTCCTTGTGTTTGCACAGCTGCCAGCACCAGTGCTCAGAACAATGCTGCTCTTGGCTTTTGTACTCCCTTCCGAGTGAAAGTCCCAGAAAGGTGTGGAGGTTGCTCTGTGGCTTTTGTGCCGTCTTGGGGAACATCCCTTGGGGACACAATTTGCCAAAGATTCCCAGCAGGTTTTCTCCCTTTCATGCCCCTGTGCCCAGGCACCAAGGCAGCCCCCGGCTGCAGCTCTGCTTGGTATTTTTGGCTTGTTGTTGCCTGGCTGCTTTTTGTTCACACACAACCTTCTGATTGCTTTTTTGCAATGTTTTGATCGTAGCCTCTTTAGAGACCTCAGGATATATTAGATGCTGCTGAGATGGTTAGAGGGGTCGACAACAGTGAACAGGCTTATAATTGAAATTGGTGGTTTAACTGTGTCACTGTACTCCATGTAATATGTCAGCCTGGTTTATTATTTGCCACTGCAAAACAGAAAATACAGGCTGGCAGATCCTTCTAAGTTTTGGGGTTTAATGCTGGATGGGAGAACCGTTTCATTTAAAATGTCTGTGTGTGAGGATCTATGTCTGTACTGCAACTGAAAACTTTGGCGTGAGTTTGATTTGGATTAACCTAGAACAACTTTGTGGAATTTGCTAGGATCTTCTTTGATCTGTAATACTGAGGTTTGATTATCGTGTGATTTCCTTTATTTCCATTGGCACTAACTGGACTGTTTTCATATATTTACTAATCTTGCATATTTTCCTCTTCTCCCTATCCTTTGCACAAGAAAGAAAGTAATTCTGTTTGCTCTGAAATTCCCAGACGATTCATCAATTTGTGCGTCATTTCCAATATTTAAAAAATTAGAATTTCATAAAAATCAACAAGAAATATTTCTGTCCCTTTATGAAAAGAGTATTACTAGTTCTAGTGAGGGATATTGAATGTTCAGGGAAAACTCCAGTGTCTGGCTTAAGAGTAAACAAAAGCCTCTAAGCAGGCTTTTATGACACTCTATAAATGAAAACATGTGGGGAGAATGGGTTTTATCATCCACTTGCCTTTTTTTTCTTTTTGTTCCTCTTATTTCCTGCTTCTCAGTTGACTACATTTTCTCTCCAATGGGCAGGGGACTGGAGTCTTGTTTTGCACAAGTCCAGCTCCAATTTCACTCAGCACTGTAAGCTGAGCGTCCCCAGACTTGCTAATTGGACCCTTTCAAAACAGGCACGTTTTCTTTCCCTAAAAAGCAATCCTGCTAGTCCCAATGTACAGAAAGCCTCAAAAAAAGAAGCTAAACCCTTTGCCGTCACAAAGAGCAGTTTCATTTTGTTTATTTAATAGGGTTAAAATGAATGCACCATTATTAAAAAAAATTGTGCACTAGAGCTGTAATCCAGCTGTTCTGATAAATGAAAATGCTCTGGACAGACCAAAGCCAGAGCCTACCTTTTGCTGGAGCATTTCTGGAAGGTTGTCTTGCTGTTACTTCACTTTCTCACTGGCTCCCAGCCTCATACATGTATTTCATTTTTCAGCATTTACTATCCTTAAATAGATACATATAATTAATAAGCAACAGCCTATGTACAGAAACTAATGAAGTGGAGATGGCATAGCTAGCAAGCTAAAAGTGAGGTTATTTTCATTAAAAGTGCACATCATTTAGTGCAGCTACAGCATATCCGTCGATAAGAGGAAAGTGTGACACAGAAAAACAAAAATAGAACGAAGAGGAGGTTAAGGCAAAACGCCTCTGGTTGACAGAATTCCAATTGCCAGTATATAAAAGAGAATGGCACATAGATTCTTTGGAGAGCATGTGCTGCAAGTCCTATTCAAGAAAGAGTGGGTTTGCAGAGCTCTTAAATATTCCAGGTTCTGGAGAAGATCCTTTAACAGACGTGCAACACTTTTCATCCAGAGATCTCCAGGCGCGGTGCAGAGGGATGAATGAGGACTCAGAGTAGTATTAACATTTACTTTCTCAGCCGAGAAGGATTCTGTGATGCTTTAGTCATCAAGAACATCCTACATCTATATTTAGACATGCAAAGGCACGATTTTCAAAATTGCTGAATACCCAGTATTTTTCAGGCAGGAGTGATTTAGGAGTATGAATACTTAATTTTAAAAATCTCGAACAATGCTTTATAAAGTCACATATTACAGAGCTATCAGCAGTAAATTGGTAGTTCAGATTGCATTAAGATTTTTATACCAAGCAAGACTTGCACTTTAATCATTAAATTTACTCTCCAGAATGGTTCTGTTCAAATGAAAACTGAATTTCCTAGGAAATTTTTTTTTAATAAAACTTTTGCAGATTTTTCAAGAATAAATACTTATTTAAAACAGTATTTGAAATATTCTCCTGCTCCATCCCTTTCTTTGTTTCCTGAGCTTTAGTGATAGCAGTCTCCACTGCAGTTATCCATGACTTTGCCATGTCCAGAACTGTAGATTTGTAATCTGCATTGGAGCAATACTCAAGAAACACTCTGAAATCTCAGCTAATGTAGAATCCTACTGTCTTGCTGCTTGGTAAAGCAAATTATCTTTGTTCTTTTTAGATCTAATTGGCTTCCAGTTTGTTTCTGGGTACACTTAATCTATACAGTGGCTGGAATGGTGCAGGTCTAACACAGCCTGGAGAACATCTCTCTTTAAGCTGTATCTACTCAATCAAAATAACCTTAGAAGCAAAAAGGTGTTTATCAGGAATCAGAAACTAGAGTATTTTCCATTGAGGGGCAATTAATTTATTTCCTTGGTCCATCAGAGCATAAGTGCATTAAGTTTCAGGGGTTCACATCCAGTGAACCCCTGCATTTCCCCAAGGGCTGGCTAAAAGGCACCACAGTGGATTCCATGGCTTTGACTCTGTTTTCAATTCATATAAAACACATGCACTTCCAAACTGCTGCAGATAACCAGGGAGTTAATTGGTAAATCTACTAAGAAATAGCACAAACTTGCTTGTCAGATGAAGAACTGAGATCCATTAAATTGTTAGGGAAATTCACACTGTCCTTCCAATTTCATGACAATAATTGCAAGCCAGTTTTCCATTGTGCAGTGGAGATTGCAGGGCCGTACCTGGGGTAAGCGGTTCCACAAAGCCAGAGCGAGAAACACGTATCACATAATGAACATGGAAAGCAGTTAAAATCAAACGTGATGAGTTTGTTCATTTATTTTTTTCTTTAATCATTTTACCACTATATTGTCTGGCATGAAGGCAGTTTGGCAGAAATTACAATACTGGAGGGGAAATGGAAAGCAGTAATCTACAGGATTCTAGATGACAGTCCTGGGCAGTGAAAAGCACACAAATGCTAATTACACAGAGAGCAGGCACAACTGCTGATCAGGATTTATTAGAGCCTATTTTGTGGACAAATGAATATTGGTGTGCCTGGAACTGTGCACACATGGGTACTCTCAGGGTCATGGTATTTCTGGAATCACGCTGGTCTGGGCTTTGCATTGCACTCAGTTGCACTTCCAGAAGTGAATGGACTTCTGCCCCATATCCAGGGTTCTTTGTCTCTTTGGGGCCTCATGTTGTCTGTCTAGAACTGTCACTTGTAGTGTTGTGATGCCTTATTATACTTCCAGAGTGTTTGAAAAGCAGCCATTGACAGATTTACAGCCAAAATTATAAGATACACATGGAACAAAAGAGCAAAAGTAACCACAGGTGTGCGTTCATAAGGATTTCTGTAATATATTCTAAATGTTCCTAGTTAAGCTGGTCAAGTCAATCCAACATGATTTGCCACTGTGAATGCTTATGAAACATTTGTAGTCATCCCACATTTCCTGACTTGATGGCAGTTTCTGGTAAAGTATGAATTAACCAAGCACATGTCAGCACTGATAGTAATGGGAGTTTGTCAGCTTTAAAATGTGCAAATCTTCCTTTTCTCAACTCCTTTAACAGATAGACTTCCACAACATTATTTGTTCTCCACTAACTGAAACATTGCCACATTTGTTTTCAAAATGTGTAAAGTGGAAATTGCTGTCAGGCTAAAAATTTATATTACAAACCTCTGCCTCCAGCAAATTTTCGTAGTTAAATTAAGCAAGACTTATAACTTTAACACTGATAGACTTTTTATTACAGCCACACCAATGTGAGAATCTCTGGTAGAAGTTTTTTTAGATGCTGTTGCAGCTGGAAGATTTGCTTCTGTCCAGTTTAGTTGTTAACAGCTGATCAGCTGTACAGCCAACGCCGCTGGTTACTGTAACCTGTCTCGTGGCTGTGCCCACATCCAACCATCGATCTCCCCAGTGATAGTTCTCTGTTTGAAATAGAGCTGAAACCAATCTCACAGTGTTTTCAAACATTTACATTGCTTGAGAGAATTAAGAGATCGCAAACACAGACTCTTTCTTCCTTAATTAATCTTTATCAAAGAACTTTTGAAGACCCTCAGAGGCAAATTTGCAATGGTGCCAGGCAAGAAAAAGCTGACTTAGATAGGCCTTTGCTTCCTAGAAGCCTAAGATAATTTTATCCAGATTTTAACCAAATTGCTCATGTGTCTCTAGCACAAGTTTTCCCTGTTGTTAGTGCTGGTGAAAGAGAGAGGTAGTACTCCATAGCTTCACCAGAAAAGCAGCTGCATTCTGTAGCAGTGGGAAGTGTGGAAAACCCTCACACTTGGAATCACCATCCCTAGTTCTCACATTTGCAAGAGCAAGGACATTACAATACTGGTGTACTTACATTTAAGATTTGGGGTACTATATTTTGTACTTCTTTCAGATTATTGCAGTTAAATATTGAAAATCTCTAAAGTCTATTTGTAAGGGATCTTAGTGGTGTTGGTTTTTTTTTTAAGTTGACATAGGGCAGAACTCTCCATATCTGCTTTCAGTGTAGCTCAAAGTTCAAAACTGTTGATTTCCTTATTCAGTTTGTTTGTGCAGAGAAAGCAAAACAAAACACATCAGCTGTAAAATACCAGCTGTGAATGGATGGTGCTTTTTAATGAGTGTGTGGTTCAGATTCTCTGCTCCTCTTTCTGTCCCCCAAACCTGCTTTTGTGAACCAATTTAAATTTGAGCGTTTTACAACAGTACAGGTCATCTTTGGTTAGTCAGATTTACAGGAAAGAAGTCAAATAGTGTGAGAAGCATATTGTGCACAAATGAGCAGCATAAAGATGTCCAGTGAATGGGACTTTGATATGTACAGCTCACATACTTTGTTTCTTATCTAAGCACTCAAAAACAAGTCTGGATTTTAAGTTGAACATGTGAAGCTGACCTCAAGTGCTTCTTTATATCCACATCAGTTGTGCAGTTGCTCCCTGCGACTTTTCTCTCCCAGTGCCTCAGCCACCCATATTAGCACTCTTTTGCTGCAGCCATTGATAGAGTCGTTAGCTGTACACAGTGATCTACAAGAAGTTGACTAACACATACAAAAGTAAATCCTTGCTCCAGGGGATTTGCAGATTAAAGGCTTGAGCAGTGCCCGTGTTCTGAGTTTATAAGAACCAGAACATAGAATAAGCACTATATACTACCAAAATTCTTAGAGAGTCACATGTTCTGCAGGATTTCTGTGGCTGGAATCAGTTCCTCAGTTTCTTCACTACATCCCTTATCAGTTGCCTTCCCTCTGCATGGCACATTTGTGTCGTGCCCTCCTTTTGCACGTGGCTTTCACAGCTTTATTATCCTGTGGACAGAGCCTTCTGCAGAACTTGGCCAGCTCCGTCTTCTTACTGGGGATCCTGGCTGAGAAGAATAATGATAATGAGATGAGAATATAGATATCACTTTGCTTTGAGTGACTGCATGGTGACCACTTCTGCCAAGAGCTGATATTGAGCACAGCTCTTGGTCTTAGCAGAGCAGGCTCAGTGACGGCTGACAGAGTGAGATCGCTGCCAACCGCAAATTTTGTGAACTAAAACAATGATTATGTTACAATGGGCTGCAATTCTAATTGCAGCTAAATGCGTGTTTTCTGAGCCCTCCTTCTGCTCTGTCCTCGCCTCTAATTCTTAAAGCAGCGCTCCATGTGCTGTTGATCCCTCTGCACTGTGCTGAGGGAGCAGCTGCCTATTGATGCGTTTAACTTCTTTGAATGAGCGATGCTTTATAATGAGGGAACAATCCAGGCTACCTTTAATCTCCTTTTGATATTCAGTATGTGAATTAGAGCATAGGGCATCATGGTCCATATGAAACAGAATATTGTAACCAACTTCATCACATTTGGGAGGGAAGAGCCAAGTGGTGGGATTAGAATGGCTGCATCACAGAGGCGGGCTCAAACTGCCGTGGTATTGTGCTCTCTGTCACTGATATGTGGTGTCTGGGTAGTGATTTTCATAATAGGCTAATCTTGGTGGAGAGGAAAGCGGAATAATACATTCTAAATTGGAATAGGAAGTTATTCACACAGAGCATTTAGCTTTTTATTCTCCAACCTATAACACAGAACAACAGAATTTTAGCTTTACCAAACCCTAAATGCAGTGGCCTGGAAGAAAAAAGGGGCCAACTGACAAGAGAAACACAGAGCTATGAGGAAATATTAAAAGCGAACCAGTTTTCAGTGCATCTTCTGAAACAAACATTCTTTTTTTTTCCCAGTTGCTTTCAAAAATTAGGGATCAAATGCTAGTTGATTTGCTTCCCCCCCCATAAGGCTGCACTCTTTCCTTGAGGAGTGCCCTTCACACAAGTAGCTGAGAACTGGCACAATTCACTTGCCTTTTTTTCCACACTTCCCTTCTAGCATGGTATGGACCATGTTCTCTGTTGCTGGGTGTATGAGGAAAAGTGATGTTGAATGTTGCATCTTCCTGTGCTTCTAATGTAACATGAGAGCAAGAGCCACTAAAAGCACCCGTCTCTGTTCGTTATTATTTTTTTCTTGGAGCTTGCTAATTAAATCATTAAAATTTTATCATCACTTAACCATGGATAAAGCCTTTTGAAACATTTAATTAGTATGCTGCAAGAGATACGTGTGAAACCAAAAGCATTTATATGGTGTGAATGACTAAGAAAGATAGATTGCGAAAAGGAATATATGAGAATGCATTTCCCTGCAACAAAGCTGCCCATGTTCCAGACAGGCTGTAGATAAAATTATACTGTTGTCAGTAGGTGCAATTCCAAGTGAGACAGTGGCACTCACAGGAAAATGCCAATAGCTAACTCATGGATTTAAGTACAACTATATTATAAATATGTTTTGCATTACAATGTGTCGTGGTTTTCCTTTAGTTGAATGGATTTGTTGTCCAAGCTCATTTTAGGAGCGCCTTAGCTAAAGAAAGGAAATGTGATTTCAGTCGTAACATTTTACTACCCTGTACAATAATTTTACCATCCATATCGTGTCTGTTCTGCAGTTCCTTCACCTGTTTTATAAGGAAAAAAGCCTGGCAGTACAGTTAGGCAGAAGGGAAGAACTCCAGTCTTTCAAAAACATTTTCAAGAGCCTGAAAAACCAGAACAGCCATTATTAAGGGCAGTGATGGGGTAGTGTCTGACACAGGGATCAAACTCTGGGCTTGAAGCTGGAGTTCAAATCTGAGTCTCATAGATCTCAGGTGAATATCACCAGTTGTGTGTGGGAACTGCTGTCTTACACAGGAGAAATGTGGGAAATAGTCTCTAAGCAAGCATATATGATATTGTAGGAACCTTAGCGAGACACTGGATGGCAATTTCCAGTTCTGTTCTGAGTGCTGCGAATCCGACTTCTTTAGGACATTTTTTTAAGCAAGGAGGAAAGATCAAGAAAGGCTTGTTAGTCTATACCTGCTTTTCCATCTCCTCTCAAAGGGGAGTATTTTTTTATTTTCTTTTTTAACTGCACCTCTGTTCTTTCCATAAATAAATTTCTCTCTGGCTGTTTTGCTGACAGACTGGCCTCCTCCAGGCATTTCTCGTATGTCAGAAAAGTTGCAAGAGTTGTGCAGGAAACAACATTAAATTAGAATGAAGAAGAAAAACATTTCTGGTTTTGCTCTCTTTTTCCCTATCTAACCTAAGTACTGCCTTTACTGAAGTCTCCTAAGGTCTGCAAATATCAAAACATCTTGCAAAACATCACTGCTGTTATTGTGTGAGGTTACAGGAGTTCTGTAATAGGGATGTGAGCCTGGCAGCTCAAACAATGCATAATGATGCAGTTCTCTATTTAGAAGTGGCAATGACAGCTATTAACCTGTTCTGTTTGTTACAGGATTATAGTGCCGAGTAATCCCTTGATTTTGGTTAAGCAACATGAGAGTTTAATGCTGCCCTGGAAGATGGAATCAGTGGATTCATTTAAAGGAAATTGTAGAATACGTTTTGCCTACATCTTTGTTTTCAAAGTCCTGTACTCAGAATTATGGTTCTGCAGTTTGGACCAAGATTTCAATTCACTGGTGAAAAGGAGGAACCTTGCTTAGTTTTATTTGATCTGTAGTTTTCAGTCCTCAGTTCAGACATTTCTTTTCCCTTCAACAGAACTTCATTAGTTCTGAATCTTGGTTAAGCAGTGAAGCTGCAACTCTGACCTAGAAAGACTATCTTGTCTGAAGCAAAAGAAAGGCCTACCTTTGTGTTTTTTCCATGCTGGTGTTAAGGAAGAGTTTCCAAACAGATTCATTGTTCTTTCCACTGATCTTGACGGTAAATCATACCTGTGCTAATGCAAACCAGGTAACACTGAATTTCTTCTTTCATTCAGCCTTTCCTTTTTGAAGCTCTATACAGTGGAAGGAATGTGAGACAGCTTGCCTTGGATTTTAAAAACCTTCTCCTGTGACAGGAATGTGCTTTATCTCAATGAAAGGCAGCTTTTCCATCTCTGACCCAGTACAGGCAGGTTTGGGACCGCAGGTATCTTCAGGCACAGGGAGCTGTGGCACGAGCTCTGCTGCTGCTCTGCCCTGGCCTGGCACAGCCAGGCTGGCTCCGTTCTCCTGGAGGGGCCAACGGGGCGAGAGCCTGGGAACCACAGAAACATCCCCACCCCCAGCATGTCCGAGCGCCTCTGGATCACAGCTGCTTCATTATGTAGCCAGACGAGAACAAAGGGTGCTCAACACACAATTGTCTGCAGTTTAGACATGTCCTATATTTTCCCTCTCCATGTACAGAATTAGCTAACGATCCCAGTCAGTGTATGGGACTGAACTGTAACTGCACCAGTCAGAATTGCAAAGACTGAACTCTGTTCCCATCAGCCTGGAGAAGAAAGGCGAGATCCTATCTCCAGAAATTCCAGAAAAACTCTGCAGTATCCAAAACCTTCTTTGTAATGGTTTTATTTTGTTTCTGCCACAAACTCATTCCCATCTGCTCTTCACAAACAGAACTTGTTAGTGCAAGTTTAACTACCCTGCAACAGGCTGCTTGAAAACCCAGACTCAGAAATACCTAGATGGTATTTTCATAAGGTCGTTCTGTATTCCTCCTCATAGAGAATCCTTTGTTCCAAATAAAGGAGATTGGAATGATTAAAAAAAAAAAGTCAAACAGGAAAATCCATTTGCAGTCCCCCTGAGGTTTACACTGCTTGTGAATTCTGTCATTGGTGTATTTATTCATATTGGAGTCAGAAGCTCACAATAGAGCAGCTAAATATCAGCTCAACACAGCTGTAGACTCCAGCACATGATCATTTATAAATTGCTGATCAAATTCTACCCAGAGTTACATTTTTGCAATGGTATTGATGCAAATAGAGTTGTCTGAAAGTACTAAGGACAGAATATGCCCCCTCAAACCTCTTATGATGTTAAGACAGTTACCCTTTGATGACATCAGTTTCCCTAAATGTACCATGAAAGTATCATAGAATCATGAAATCATGAAATGGTTTGGGTTGGAAGGGACCTTAAAGCTCATCTCATTCCAGGTGCAGGGACAGCTTTGCCTAGACCAGGTTGCTCCAAGCCCCATCCAGCCTGGCCTTGGACACTTCCAGGGATCCAGAGGCAGCCACAGCTTCTCTGGGCAACCTGTGCAGGCCCTCACCACCTTCACAGGGAAGGATTTCTTCCATGTATCCAATCTACACCTGCCTTCAGTTTGAGTCCACTCCCCCTTGTTTTCTCACTCCATGCTCTTGTAAAGAGTCTGTCTCCATCTTTCTTTAGGCTCCCTTCAGGTACTGGAAAGCTGCAATTAGGGCACCCTGAAGCCATAAGTAAAACAGGACATTATTATATGTTATATTTTGGCACGTAGATAAAAAGACTATGTTCATATATGTTTTGTGTTGTAGTTTACTGGAATCACATCAAGAGAACTGGTTGCCCTTTCCCTTGTTTTCTTTCACTAAACTCTCAGGATGCATCAGGCTTTTATTTCTGAAAGAGGAGCTTCCTCCTGACATCACCTCTGTTTGAGAACTATTCTCTTTCCTTTAATGATCATCCAGCAACAGCTTAATGTGCACAACTGTGCTCAGGTTTCATACCAGGACTCTCCTGAAACAGCACTGAACATCACCCCCAGATTTCCCTGCCTGGTTTATAGTGCCCTGCACTCCTGGAGAGCTTGTCCCCAAAGACCACCTGGAACAGAGCTGGCCAGGCTGGCTGCAGTGTCTTGGGAGCACTCTGGATCCCAGGCTGTTCTCAGGACATGCTGCCAAAGATTTCTCCTGCTCTCCAAGCACCGTCTGCTACTGCTGGGCAAGGAACTGTCCTTCCTGAGCAGTCACCAGCGTCCTGCAGCTGAGGCACCCCCACTCGCCTGCTCTGTCTGTACCACAAAGGCAGTATGGGAAGGATGAGTTAAACAGAGGACTAGGAACTTCAAATGCTGGCAAATTGTTGCTTTCTCAGAAGAATTTCTAACATGACTACACATTTTATTGTATTCAGAAATCTCAGCAGGCTTTCCCCTGGACTGACAACAATGCCTGTACAAGTTAGTGGGAATGGGGCTTTTGCTCTTTGCAAACAGTGGCTGCTGACAGAGCAGTGTAGGTGCCCATGGGATGTGCACCCAGGCAACCTCATAATGAGAATGAGAAATGGTTTGCATTTTCCTTCTATTTTTCTCTTGGAAAGAAACTATCCAACTATCAAACTAAAATGCTCAAGTGTCCCCCATCCAGAAGAACAGTCTTGAAAGGATCAGCAGGCTCAACAAGCACATGAAGCAGGATTCACCTTAAAGTGCTGAGATCCTGCTTTTGGAAGTGTTTTTTGAGCTTACAGAGCACGTTGGGATGAATGATATTTACATGAGTGATGTCAAGTTTATAGCAGCATTCTATAATTGCAAATTCTGTTCCACTGAGCTAAAACTGGATTATTCAGATAACAAGATTATTTCACTTAAAGATCTTTGGAGCATGATAGGCATGGAGGAAAATCTACTATTTGTTGTTGATGGGAAGAACCTGTGCCATTCCCTTACGTTGGCAGATATGTCAAATTTGAATTATTCACCTGGTTTAGTGGCTTCTTTTGCCTCTAACTCAGAGCCATCACTGTGCAATTACCATTTCTTCTCTGCATGCTGCAAACCCAATAGGTGAGTGTTTGTGCTCTGCTTTGCATCAGCCAACTTTCTGACTTGGATAAGGAAATCAGATTCCAGCCTCTCCAGCAGTTTTATCTGTCTGCAGGTTTTGCAGTCCCCCCTCTCATCCCAGTGTGGCAGGAGAGCTAACAGCTCCCTACCTAGCTGAACGAAACAAAACAAAATTATACCTTGTGCAGGGCCCATACATGTCTTTAGATCTTCTGTTTATTTAATTTTTTCATTTCTTGTTCAGAATGAGGATTTTGCTGGTGAATTATTTATATGACAAGAGGAAATGAGAGGGGGAGTGGTGTGAAAAATTTCCATAAAAACCTTATGTAGTTTTCAGTAGCGTTCAGTGAAAGCGTTGGGGGTTTTTTGTTTTCTTTGCAAGTTTCATTTATATTTCGTCACTAGAGAAAGCTGCCACTGATTTAATTTAAATATTTATACAGAATTACAGTCTTAAGCTATATGCACACATTAAGAGAGCCATACATTAAGGAAGTTTATCTCCAAATAAAGTGGGAAGGGCTGTGTCTACAAACATCGAGTGATTCCTTCTTTGCTAATCACTGACACCTGCACTGGAGATAACTTTCCACCAAAACTAAACCCTTTGGCCAGTGTTGGTTGTAAGGAGATGGCATCTTCCGTATACACATTGCACAACACAGCAAATAAGGAAAGGAATGAGCTAGGAGGGATGTCTTGCAGGAAATCCTAGAATTCCACGAGCAACAGCCACTCTCAGCCTTAATGTAGGCTGAGAGCAGCCTTTGCTGTGATAAGCACTGTGTATGAGCCAGACCTTTTCTAAACTTCACTTCTTCAGAAATGTCTTGGCCATGAGTGCCTGTATTCTTCTTGGCTATTTTCTGTCTTTATTTTCCTTTTGTTGCATCACCAGCAATTCTGAGATGACAAACTGTGAGATAACATCCTCTCTGTTTGGCAGCCTGTCAGAGAAATGAGATCTGAAATGAAAAGAACCTTCCAGCTCTGGGTGGGCAGGGTCAGCTGGCTCTGTGTGGAATTGTCCAAGCATGAATATAGGGAATTGAGGAAAAGAGAGGCAAAACCCCAGCTACTTAGTTCTGCCATTTACTCTCACTCAGCTCCTTCTTGCCTCATCCTCCGACTCCTGTTGGCTTACACAACACGCAGAGTGTTCTACCAGCTTCAGCATTATGGCAAAGGAAATCAGGACTTTATAGGAAAAGAGAAAGAAATATTTTCTGTTGCACAGCCGTCTGTCTCTTACCATGCTAGCAAATGGAGAATTTGGCAATGAAACTGAAAAATTACACTTTGACTGAAAAATGTCCTCAACCCTGATCTTAGAAAGACGGACAAGCCTGTAGGACCATCTCTTCTGTTCACAAAGCTTTTTTCTTTGATGAACAAGTTCAGTTCTGTACAGTACAGACAATTCCCAGAAGGCTTCTGGAATGGAAATTAAAGCCCATGGAATAGAGGTGCTTCCATCACAATGGAAGGATTAGTTTCGTGTTTGCTTGAACATTTGGTGGGAGTTTGCCTCAGGAGTAGCATGCTTGGGCTAAACGATATAAATGCATCCTAAAATCCCCATTTTGATGGTTTCCTACATGCATTCCTTTAGCTGCCCTTTCCACTGGAGTTTGGAATCTCCACATGGCTGGCACATCTTACCAGCTGCTAACAGGCAGCTGTAAGCAAATTATAAACAAATCAGGTGACAGTTGCATAATTTTAGCTGTGTACTGCAGGATTTCAAAATACCCTGCTACATAAGATACCTTTTTTTTCTTTCAGCCTCAAGCTATCTGCAACCTCTTATCCAATTGTAACGATAGAATCTCTTTCCAGAGCTGTAATATATTTGTTGGGATTTGTTGTGCTTAGCTATGGCTGAAGTTCCACTGCACCTTGGGTCGTGGGGTCTGTCTGGAGCCCACCACAGACAGAAGCATTTCCTCATTGCTGTGCTTGTGCCACTGACACGCTCAAGACACTGGTTCAGTAATGACTCCTTCTAAGGCACCGCAGTTATGTATCACAGAGATATTCTGTATTGCTACAGCTCCATGAAACAGATGTAATTGTTCTTTACTACTGTTAACGTTAGATAAAGAGAAAGCAATCTTGTGGTGTGGATGAATTTATCAGAATCAAAAGGCTCATATGGTTCATCCTGCCTAAAGCAAGCAAGGTGGTGAAGTAGAGCTTGGAAAGGAAAGGCACAGAATTCAGGCACACTTGGAAAGAAATGGGGAGTTATTATAAGTTATTTCAAAATAAATAATGTAAACACTGTCTTGGCATACAGTTTTGTATCTGACAATATTTAGATTTAGATTTTACATTATTAGTTAATGATAATGAAAAGGAAGCATTGAGTACATATGAAAATAATTCGAATGTCAAGGAGTATTTTCCATCCCTTGTTCATCTGCTGGCACACCGTGTTTATAATAAATCATTAATCTCATGCAAATGTAAGCATTTTCTGAATCTTCTTTTCAAGCAGTAGAAAACAGGGACTGACAGTAAGCACTGTAAACGTAAATCCCAAGCCTCCTTCCTGGTGTTCAGTTTGTGAGTACATAACCAAATCAGTAACTCATTTCCTTAATCTATACCCTCTGCCCCACGTTTGTAATGCTTTCTTTTGTAAATGATTACAAAGTAGCTGTGCTTCCCAATAGTAAATGTTATATGAATTAATTGCATCTGTATTTCTTTTTTATTCCTTAACAGTATTTTTAGGTGGGTAGTATTTTTAAGAACTTTGCTTGACAACTTCATTAATGTGTGCTACTGTGGTATTTATTTTATAATGGAATTATATTCTCTTTGTATGTATCACCATTGCAAATATTATTCCACAACTCCTCTATGTATTTTTTTTTCCCTGATACTTCTTAAGGCACACACTTCTCTTGACCATGGACTGCATTTTAAGGAGATGATATCAGCTAAATTAAGCTTGCCCTCTGTAAGTACTTCAACAGATAAATAACGCATTCATTTAGCAGGCTGAATCCACTGCTGCCACTCACCACAACTTCCCTGGAAATGGTGACCATTTAGCAGTGAGGCTTGGAGGCAGCCAGGCAACGTCCAAGCTTTTGTGCAGCTTGCAGCCTGTGAGGCTTTGACTGTGAGGTTAAAGCTACGTGGAGTTCTTTAACCTCATGGTCACATTCGAGTGCTTGTTTATCTCAACATTTTGAGGTGCCTTAAAGCAATTATTTCATCCAACCTGCAGAATTGCTGGGGAAATGTGGTGGGTAGGTCCTGCAGGAAAGTAATGATGAAGCTCCACCTCCTCCTCAACAAGTGAAGCGATGCTTTCTCTGGATTTTATTGCAGAACTTGAGGGATCGGTGCATTCCTGAGTCCGGGGCCATTAGGTGGCACACTTGGGCTGTGGGTTTGGCAGGGCATGAATTCGTGTGTGGAACCCAAAGTACAACTGATTAATCACACATCTTTTAATTTATAGGAGATGAAGCAGGAAGAATGCAATAAAATGACATTTAGATATGAGACACTATAAATATTCTGTCAGCTGGAAGCCACTGAGCTTTCTGAATCTTTGGGTTTAGGGCAGGAGCACAGGGGTGGCTTCAGGAGCCTTGTAGGGATTTCATTACTGATTTACTAGAATTCCCAAGTTGTTGCTTAATCCTAGACAGCAACTAAGCCCCAGAGATCCACTCACCCATATCCCTGGTGGGATGGGGGAGGGAACTGGAAGAGTAAAAATGAGAACTCGTGGGCTGAGATAAAGACAGTTTAATAGGTAAAGCAAAAGCCTCACAGCCAAGCAAAGCAACCCAAGGCATTCCTTCACCTCCTTGTGCATCCCCAGCCTCCTCACTGGTGGGCTGGGGTGGGCAGCAGAGAAGACCTTGACTCTGTAAGCACTGCTCAGCAGTAACTAAAACATCCTGTGTTTGCAGCACAAACCCCCAAAACTGCCCCATATCAGCCTCAGTGAAGAATTAGCTCTCCCTCAGCTCAAACCAGCACGCAGGTACTCAATGCACAACTCGCAGTGAAACCAATGTGAGTTACATAAACATACACTGGTGAAAGCCCCCAAATGCTTAGAAAAGGGCTGTTGTTTATGCTCTTTAAAAGCAAATGAGGCAGTAAGAAATTAATTATTTCAATTTTCTCCACTTAGAAAATACATTTTTGATATGGCTCTGCTGTAGGAGCTGAAAAACTTTTAAAACAGTACATACTTGGGATTATGTAGGATTGTTATACAGGGCTGAGTGTTTCTGAAGGCTGTGGAATTTGAGTCAACTGATTTCTGAGGTGAAGAAACTGAGGGATTGATACAGAATATTGTTTTACTTGTGCATATGAACATTGGCCAATCCCATCCCAATAGCTAATGATTTCCAGAGATCCAACTCAATTTAAATTTCTGTTTCCTGTTCTCCCAAGCTCCTTCAGTTGACTTGACAAGGTTTTTTTATTCCAATGAGAAGTAGCTGTCATGTGAAGTGCTACTTATAGGTAAATTAACTGTTGTTATTACTTATTCACCTTACGCAAGAATATGCATACAGGCAGGGTGTGTAACCCAGAGAGATGATGTAAAACTCCCAGAGAACTGGTCTGAACCTTGGACAGACACCTGGGATTTCACAAACGAGGATTTTTTGTTCTCTGAGCACTGCAGCACCAATAGGAAAGTAGTGCTCTGAGATGACTTTGCTCGAGCTGGACTTTGTTTCCAGTTTTCATTAATAACAGAATGAGCTGCGGAAATGACAGCTGAAGGATCCATTGTGTTGCTGGCTCTTGGCCTGGGGATGACTCCTAATGAAATCAAAGGAAGTGCATGTATTCCTGGAATGTCTACTGGAGTCAATGTCCCTGGAATGAGAAAGAAGTCCAAAAGTTTGAAGTTTGTTTAAAAAGCGTGTGGAAGAAGCCTTGTATAATGAGGAAAGTCAGCATGGGCACACATAATTTTAATATTTTTTAAAATTTTGACCTTATGTCCAATTCGCTCTAGCTTTCCTCTGGCTAAATGTTAAGCCATATGGCCATGCAGGATCTAGAGCAGTGGGGTTGCACCCAGATGTGCCTGGAAGTGTACTGTATTTTTTAAAAAGTAAAATAAATAAATAAATCGTATTAGGCTTAGCATGTGAGCATGACCAGGACTCTGAGTTTCCATTTTGTGTGGAGAGAGAAGCTGCAGTTACTGTGATTCCTCCATTTGGTCAGAGCTCTTCGTTTAAGCTTTTACATCACCTGAAATTCCACTTGGATATGACTGCACACATATTCTCACCTATCTGCATTCTGATGTGAGAATTAGGTGCTCTGCTTATGTGGATTTTGGGATATTTATTTACATTTAAAATTTCATGGGTTTGGGTGGATGTTTGTGCATGACGAGAAATGCACAAGTTGCTTAATGAAGGCATAATATGAGATTAGTTAGTATGGAAGTTGTATTGTCTTTTCAGATTCTTTTGGCAATAAAAATCAGTTTCCAGGGAATATCTTGATGCTGAGTGTAAACAAACAATAAGTATACAAATAACTTGGCATCGCTTTGCTTTGGGAAGGGAAGATGTTTAATTTATGATCAGGTTACAGCTACTAATTTAAAGCTCTTAAAACATTTAGAATTAATCATTTGAAATATTAAAATACTCAGAGAAATAAGCCTGGAAAGTGACTGTTTTACTAATCCACCATCCTGAGTCTCTCTGAGGCTTCTTCATTCTTTAGAAATAAGGTGTTATTGAGGCTGGGGGTACTGGCTCAACTAAAGCAAGGATCAATAAGGACAAGAACAGTGTCCAAATGATAAAAGTTTCCATCTAGCTGCTCCTCTCTCCAATTTCCTTACTGCAAGTAGCCTCTTTAGGAGAGGTAACGGTCCAGCAGTGAGCTCCACTATAAACCTGAAAAAGATGAATGATTCTTGTAATTTCTACCATAAATCTGTTGGGCACAGAAACAGGGTGGAATTCAAGCTCTGTTTTAATGATGACCAAAGAGGGAATCTGCAGGAGTGTCACATGTTTGGGGTTTGCTGTGTTGACTGAAGGCCTATGGCCTGAATAAGTGGAAAGCCACAGGCATCACTCTCGGAATATACTGAAAAATATAGGAGTTATAAAGAAGCACTGGGAGAGTGAAATAGGAGTGAGTGCTCCAGAGCCAGAAAAAAACCCCTTTGCTAAGCACATGGGTTTACTGGAAAGGTGAGTGGTACAAGATACATTAGCTGAGTTGATGAAGCTGGGACTTAGATGAGTTTAAAATCAGGATTAAGGAGTTTTAGCAGAGCTCCTGAGGCCTAAACAAATTTTCTAAAAATACAACACGAGTTATTGCATGAAAGACAGTTGAATCTTTCTATTCTAAAAGTGAGAAATGTTACCCTTTCCTCTATTTGTGTGAGAAAAGAAAGAACGCTAACTAATTGGTATGCAAATAGGGATTGATCCTGACCCAGTTCTTCGCTGTCACTTGTCATCCTCTCAGACAGTCGAGCCATTATTCCAGTTCACAGAGCTAATATTTACACAACCTGGGATGACAGCAGGAGGAAAGTTCACGAGTGAGCTCTTGCCCTCCCCCACCCCTTGCATTTGAATTAAATGCCTCTTTGCACTTCCCCACCTCTACTTCCGAAACTTCCTGCGGGACTTTCTCCCTGCATACAGGCAGCAGGACACCTGATTTCCTACAATTACAGACTCATTGAAAGGTTTGGGTTGGAAGGGACCTTAAATCTCATCTCATCCATGGGCAGGGACACCTTCCACTATCCCAGGTTGCTCCAAGCCCTGTCCAAGCTGGCCTTTGATATGGACTCATCATGTGCTAAAAACATGCTGAGTGTTCCAGCTACAGAAAAGCAGCTTTCCAGGGAATAGTAATAATTGTCACAAAGTGCTGGTGTCTGGTGTGTTACAGGGCAGCACAGCTGGGGACACTGGGTTTGGTTTCATCCTCTGAGAAGATAAGATTTCAGAGACCCAAATAGGGAGAAGATGATGTATGCTGTATGAGCTTCATTACTTAATAATGTCCTAATTGTTTTGATCACCCCCTGAGAGCATTCCTAGCAGTATGAAGGTACCTCTGTGCCAAAAGAAAGGTGACAGAAGGTGACTTTTTTTTTTTTTTGAGTCCTGCCGAAGGATATTTTAGTGGACATTGAGATGAAGGATGTTACACGGACAGAACCAGCTCTGGTTCAGATGTGAGCGTTCTGCAATGCGTGTGCTGGGAGCAGGGGTGCGTTCTGCCTGCTCTTCCTGAGAGGTGGATGCCCTCGGTGCTGCCTGTGTGACCCGGGGCTCTGGGCATGGCGCTGAACTGCGGCAGGAGCGCTGCAGCAGCTCTGCGAAGCACAGAGAGCCGGAGCTGCCCGAGCACAGCTTGCCTGAAGAGCTGCCTGCTCTGAACATATGCATTTCTAAATATGAAATATTTGTGTCTCGCTTTTTTTTTCCAGCATGTTAAGAAGGAGGTTTTGTTGATTGATTTCAGCGCTATATTCCTGTGGCATATGCCATGACATTGTTCCACAGATGCTATCACCAGCAGCATGGTACAAAAATACTCATTTTCAAAGCTCTGTGACTGCTCACAAGAAGCCTGAACCTCTCATAACTGCTCAAAGAGATCCATAGAGGAAAACCAGACTCTTAGGCTATATTTGGAAGAAATCAGCATGTGCGACTCCACGTTCATTTCAATTTGTAGTAATTTGATGCGGCAGTTCCTCCTGGTGTGGTTGTCTCTGGACATGGTGTTGGTGAGTTGTTGTGCAGGTTTGTACAGTATCCACAGCATCACCCTGTCCTGTGCTGCAGCACAGCCTTCCCACAGGACAAGTTCTAGGAGTGCTTCCTGCCTTCCCTTCGTTCCCTGTGTGCACACACATGCGTTGCAGGACACCCTCGCAGTTTCTGTGTGGTTTGTATTTTCCATGCTGCAGCTGTTTGTGTTGGGCATCTTAAGGCATTTTTAACAGCAGCTTATTAAAGAATGAAACATGAAGACAACAACCATATTTGTAACAACAAGTCTGGGCACAGCAATCCAGTACGTAATACTCAAATAATGAGCAAAAATGCCTGTAGTGATATCCAAGAGTAGAGGAGGTGTTGCTTTTTCTGTGCTGTGTTGAAGTGGCAGAGGGGAAATGGTGATGAAGATAAGGATAAAGAGTGGTGGCTGTGTGGCATTCCTGATGCACTGCTCCAGGGCTGATAACAGGCTTGGGTTCAGAATTAGTAAAGAGAGTCTATAAATCAGGCAAGTACTTGGAAATTCTGATCTTATATGTTTGGTCTCTGGGATTTATTTTTGTTTGGTTGGTTTTTATTGATTTACACACAGCTAATGGCTTGCTGGAATTTACTCTTAGTCTGATGTGGGATGTAGGGATATTGTGTAAGGGGGAGATACCTCCTCATTTCAAATCTCAGAGTTGCTGGAGGTTAAAACCTTGTGAAAAATGTGCAACAAAGAAGTGTTAGGAACAAATTGCCCTCTGTTTTCCGATCCCAGTCAGCTGACATAGATCCAGGTTATAAAAATTGAATGTCTCATGTCACATGGGTAGATTACTATCCATGGACAGCAAGGATTGCTGTCACCGTCTGACCTGTGACTTCCTTTTCCAAATTTCCGTCACTTTGCCTTAGCAAGTGAAGAGTAAGTGTTTATACTGAACAAAGGTATTTCTGTTGTGTAGTCTACATATTAATACTGAGTGAATAAGCAAGAGACAACATCCACATTTGGAAATCTTATCTCCATTCTTTTTGCCTTTGGTGGTTATGTGCATTATTAAGAAATACACATTTTTTGTCTTCCTCTTCTCACTTCTGAGCCCTCTTACAGTTCCAAAAAGGAAAGTGCTTAGATGTGAGATGGTTTTCTCTCCTGCTTTCAGATATTATTTTAAAGTAAACATCACACCTCATCAGAACAGAGATTCATTACATTCCTGATAAAAGAAATGGGATTTAAGGATATACTAAAATTTAAGAACTTGATTACATTTGCTCAGACACGACTTTAGTAAGCACCATCTATCCTTGAGTAAGACAGAAGGGTTGTATAATTAAATACAGTAAATTCTAGTTTTCAACAGATTCTAAAACTGCATGCAGAGCTACATTCCTTGGAACTTCAGTGAAACAGGAGCCTCTGATTCCCTAAGTTCCCTTTGAAACTGTGCTAGTGTGGATGAGGGGCAACACACACCTTCAGATGAATCAAGGATGCAAAGGCACCCTCAGCTGTGTCACTCTTGGGCTAGGAGGTGATTAGTTTTACAGCCATTTCTTATGCCAGCTTGGGGAGTGCAGCATTATTCATTGCAGTGTTGTGCACATTGCAGTCCCAGAAAAAGCCCTCGTAATTCCTGGGTATGCCTGCGTGCACCTAAATCAGCATTCCTGCTGAAGCTGTGCTCATTGATTGCAAAATGTCGTGTGCAAGAATATCAGAACTCTTCAGAAACCCTTGAAGAGGAGCCAGGCTCTGTGGAAATCAACAGATGTGGGAATGTGGAGGGCACGTTATTGAGGAAGCAGCGTAAGAAGGAGAACTAAAAGGCTGGGAACTGCACAGCATTTGTACCAATGTTTTGTCTGAAATACGAGGCAGGTCAGGTTTGCAGCAATATCGTTTATGGTTTGGGTTCTGGTTGCACAATCCACTGGGTTCCCTCTCCCATAGTTTATGATGTCATCAGAAGCCACAATGGACTTAGGGTCCTGTAATTCTCAGCACCCTTAAATATGTATATAAACACACACTTCTTGTTTGTACTTTGTATAAAATCGTAAGTGAAATTAAGGCCCAACCTGAAATCAAATTAAACTCCTATGTGAATATTGGGTCTCACAAAGGCTGCTTTTATTTAGAGACGGTTTGTTTGGTGTTGGTTCAACGTAACACATACCTTGAGAGCTGTGGCAGCTGTAAGTGATTGAAAGGGCCCTTGCTTGTAGTCTAGAATTCAAAAACTGGACACAGAATTCCACTCCTTCATCCAAGGATGGGGAAGTGGCCTTTAGGTAGGGAAGGGTGAGATGGATCCCTGGGAACAGCTCATCCAGCTGAGTACAGGCTGCTGTGGGAACGAGTCAGTGGGATGTTTGGCAGTCCCGGGGCCAGGGGAAATGGCAGGATAAATCAGCAGCAGTGTCAGCCCTCTGCATCCCCGGCGCGTTAGAAACGCTGCTGGTGGTAGCACCTCGGTGCTCGGGGGCTGAGGTATACCAAGGCTTTCGGGGGTACACCAAGTTTGCTTGGCCACGTGGTGGCAGAAATATGAAAATGTGTGCATTGATCGTCGGGTGTGCTGTCACCCAACCTGCCAGTGATCAGCACTACCTCGGATTTTCACAGCTTTTGTCAGTCTGAAGCCACATTATGTGTTATATTATGTTTTAACATCGTTTTCCAGAAGTAATAGAATGATGGAGAAGAAATGATAGCATGTGTCACATAAACCTGGATGTAAGAGGCACAATACTGCAGTAATGGGACATCCAGCCTGCTGGGATACTTTTGTAAATGGAAATTGATTTTCTCCAGGATTCTTTACTGGGTGAAATAAATTAAATATGCATTTAGTTTTACCAGTTTAAAAAATGTCTTTGTTAAAATAAGAACAGTGACATAGAAACATGTTCCAATAAATTAAAGTAAGATAAATTATATCCAGCAGCTTGTTGAATACCTCAACTTATGAGGTCTTTTTTAAATCTGAAGAATACAACAGGGACCTCCCAGGAAGAAAAAGCCAATGGAGATCTCTGGAACACTTTGACTAGTTACAGATAATTTTAGCTTTGATGATGTAACCATGTGTCTAGACTCTGTTTTCCTCTTTCACTTCATGCTTTTAATTTGATACGATTCTTCTTGTGAATGTTTGAGGCGGAGTCAGTTTGGTTTAGGTCAATAGGCCAAGTATGACCTTACAAATAACACAGTCAGCATCCAAAAGCACCACAATTTCTATTCAGACACTTAATAGGTTTTTAGGACACAAATGAAACTGTTGTCGTCATTTTGCTGCTATAATTTACTACATTAATGATCAAAAAAGTGAAAAAAACCGAGTAAAATGTTAATTTCAAGCACCATTACAGAAATACAATACAATAGAATAAAAAAAAATCAGATAAATGTTCATTTGCTGTAAACTAATGGTTGTTAAGAGCCCATTGCCCTAAAGCAAGCTATGTTTGGAGCAGCAGCAGATCGAGGTCACTGTCATTTGTGAAATGCAGATTACTTATTGGGGATTTTTGTTAATGTTTTAATAGAAAAAGGGGGTGATTAAAATGGTGTTTCTTCAGGAATGAAGAGTTGTCACTGTTCTGGTGACGGTGTTAATACTCTGCTGCCTGTTGCCGTAGTGGCTCAGGCACCTTTGTGTGGATGCTGAAATGCTGTCAGCAGGGAAATTTTCTCTTCTTGCATTCATTCTGTGAGAACTTTTCCTTTGCTGTATAAGCTATGTAAACAATAGATAGGGTTTTTGTAAATAGCCTTCATATCTGGTATCTTTTGACCTTGTGTACATTATATTAGGAAAAAACATTTCTAAGTGGGTGTCTGAGACTTTGACCAATCACCCTAGGAGAAGTGTGAGCACTGTTCAATTGCTTTATGGAACTAGAATATATAAATGGTATTGTAAATTTAATAAATAATTCATTCCTCGCTCTGGACTCCTGCCTCGCTGCATCTCTGAACCCCTGCTTGGAAGCCCACACCTTTGAACAGACATCCCAGCCAGGTCTCGGTGTCTCCTGCATCCCAGCCTTGCTCCTGGCCTCCAGCTGCTCCTGTTCCTGAGGATGGAGCTGCCCTCTCTGCCCTGCCAGTGTGGGCAAACAGGATCTGAGCTCTGCTGAAGGGCACCAGTAAGCCCTGCTATGGCCAAGACTGGCTCTCTGCCTATTGGCTCTCCAGCTCAAGAGCAAGAATCACTTATTCTGCTTTACTTGTTGCTGGTTCAAACGTCATGGCATCATTTAGCTGTCACAGTAACATAACTGCATTTCCCCAGAACTGCAATCCCTGACAAAGTTCACGAGTATAAAAAACCCGACAGTGCTCAGGTGACCCTGGCAGATCCTTCTGTAGCTGCTTCCCTCTGAGGAAAATTATGTGTAAGGTGGAAAGTAAGAGATACCAAATATAAGGGCCATTCAGGTTTAAACCTGAGCAGCCTTAGCATAGAAGAATGGCTCTCTGAGCAAGGACATACAGAGCTAAGCTATGTACACAACCCAGGTTTCAGTAATTGTTGAGCAGTTTCTCAGAGAAAATGGATACTGAGAGCAGTTTCTCATGGGAGCTGCTCATTGGAATGTGCACAACCCAGGCCTCAGCAACCTTGATTATCCTGAATAAGCAAGAAAGAAGAAACAAAGTCACTGGTAGGAAAGTAACAAGATGGGAAGACAGGATGAGAAAACAGGAGCATGTAACCACAAGAAAGAATTAAGAAAAAGCATGATTGTTTAGCTATAGCCAATCCGCATTAATTATTAAACACGTAATAATAGCTATTATCCAATCATAAGTTACTAAGTGGCACATGACCAAGCTGACTAATGTATATAACCAGACCTATGATAATCAATAAAGAAGAAGAAGAAGAAGAATTTGGGAGTTCCACCAATAACTCTATGAGTAGGTGTGGTTCATCCAGGCAGCTCTCCACACCTTAGTTGTAACGTGGCTCCTTTGAGAAGATTTCAGTCTCTGCAGCATTAGTCATTGCAAAATAGGTTTCAGAGCTGTTCCTTTGGTGGGGACTGGGAGGCACCTTAACTGTTCACATTTGTTTAAAAGCTCAGGATGACAAGGCTGCTTAGGTTGAGGCTGTCGTGCATGTTGACATCTCAGTCTGGATCTGAGTCTTGTTAATCATTTGGTTTGCATTACTGATAAATATCTGAAAACCAAGCAGATTTTTAAAGGAAAAACTAGTTGTTGAATAGTGAAGATATAGTAGGAGAAATTTAATTTGGAGTAAATATATATTTTTAAATAAAATAACTTCTCCAGTGCTCTTTTGCATGCAAAACAGACCTAGTGACACTTCTGATATCCTTCATGCATTTTGACATTTTTACATTTTCAGCTAGAGAAGCATGCAGTACACAGCAGAAGTGATTGTATTAGCTTCTTACTTTCTGCACTGCCTATTGTATTAAATAATGGCTTAGAAAAATAAAATAAATCCAGTTCATGCATAAAGATGAATGGAGTAGAAAAATCACTACGTGCAAAGTTCAGCCCCTGAGCGTGGTACGTTCTGGGAGAAGCCAGGCTCGTGCCCTGTGAGTGCCTGTTCCCACCCCACTGAACACGAGCGGGATTTGCTTATTTATTAGTGGTGTCTGTCCCAGTCCTGTCTGTGGAGGTGTGGACACAGGAATCTCTTGCTGAGGGATCCAGGTGAGCTCAGCTGCTCTTCCTTCAAGACTCTCACAGGAGAGGCTGTGCATGCCCTCTCTCCATGAATTAGAGCCCAGGATCTGCTTCCTCCCCTCTCCTTGGACCTCAAGTCCTCAAACACTCAGCGCTCTGCCCCTCCTGATGTAACCCCCAGCACAGCAGCAGAGCCCCCTCCCTGGGGAGCACCTGGACTCCTGCCAGCGAGGAATACCCTTCTCTCAAAGGCTTCTTCATGCAGACTGAGCACACCTCGATCTGCAGACTGAGCACACCTCGATCTGCAGACTGAGCACACCTCAATCTGCAGACTGAGCACACCTGGATCTGCAGGCTGTAGGGCTCTGTGTGCCCATACCCACGCTGGGAGCAGCACACTTGGGCCTGGTGATCTACCCAGGCATCAGGAGCTGCTTCTGCTGGGAAACATCAGGCGTGATAGCAAGTTGTTGTCAGAATTAAAGGGTATGACAGCTAATTCTGCATCCTGTTCATTTTTAAAGGCGTTTTTGCTGTGAATAGGCAGCAAGATTAAATGCTCTAATTTCTGTGGTGTGCTTGGAATCCAGGCAGGGATATTCTTCAAGTTTCATGAATAGGGAAACGCCCAGAGAAGAGCAGTGACTTGGGTCTACAAACTTCTCCACTTCCAGTGTTGTGAGAAGCATAGGAAAGGACCAGAACAGCCTAGAATAGTATAGAAAAGATGGGAATAGAAGCAAAGCCTTTGATTTCTTACCTGTTCAAATCCATTTTAACTTCTGAGAATGTATTTCCTCTTTAAATGGCAAGAAAAAATAGCCCAGAGAAGCACATGGAAACCTTAGGAAGGATTTAAAATATTCCATCTGTGAAACTGTTTATGATTAAAATATTGACACGCAATCAATAAACCTATGAAATTTTACCAAAGATAACTCTGCAGTGGTTGCAAAATTTGTGGTATAATTAATATTGGAATAGTATGAACTAATTTAAGCATAGTATTAGCAATACATGCATAGAATTTGAAATGTTTTTTGGCAGAATCATAAGAAAAGACACTTAAGAGAGATGAGCATTCTGCTTTCTCCTGCTTCTCACATAAGTTTGTGCTTTCCAACTTCTTTGGGCATTCTTCCAGCAAAGAAAGCCCAAATAGCTCTTTCTGTTACAGGAGTTGCTGCTGTCAGGGACTGAGCCACAAAGACAAACTCAGGTTTGTAATGAAATGAATGGAATTGAAAGGCTCCAATATTATTCCAGATTTTTATTTTGCTGCAGGTGCATGTATATTTGTTCTAAAATAGCTTGAAGTAGTTTTAAAGCCCATTATGATTTTACTGGGGAATTGTTTCAGTGTTTAATATAGGAATTTGTTTATAGACTTAAATATATTTCCACACAGAATCTCTTTAAAATAAGATGAAGCAGAAAAGTAGGGATTTTTTTATATTATGGGTTCATATTGCAGTAGATCTGAGATGATACGCTTATTTATCCTCTTCTGTGTGAGATCAAAGCTTTTTTGGTGAAATATATCCGTGATACAGAAAATAAGAATAGCACAGCAATAAGGGAAGAATGTCTGATCCCCACTACCATAATCTGCACCCCCAAAGAAATCCTCACCTTGTGAAACTGCAGCTTTAAATAGAAGCAATCTTATTTATGATGCTCACAAACAAACCCACTGGAAGTCAGGGAGCAGCCGAGATAATATCAGTCTCTCACAGGGTAGATATTAGCCAGAGCTGTATTTAAAATTATTTCTAATTGGAGTGTGATTCTGCATATTTTGTACCCCCACGCAAATGCAGTGTGCAGATAAAGGTTCTTAAAGAGAGATGTTCAGAGCAGCAGACACTTGTAAAACACAAAGTGTGAAATCCAGGAGCAGTTGGTTGATAATTTTCTGTATCTTGTATGGGTTTTATTGACCCAAAATGATTTGTTCCTTTATGAGAGAAGACACAACCTCAGTAGCATTCCCTACCGTGCGTGAGACCCACTCTGTGCGGACTGCTGGGTTTTGAGAATTAACAAATGAGCTAAATGAACGCAATAAAAATAAATCAGGGATGGTGCATTGCAAAATGGGCTTTGTTCATTTATTTCTGACATGAATGGTTTAGTTTTAATTATTTATAATCCCTCACGGTGCATTGTTAAACGTGCTGCATTTTGCAGAAGCAATGAAGCTCCTGAAGGAGCAGAGCGCAGTGCAGCCCCGGCAGCAGCGGGGCGCGGTGGGGACCGAGCGCTCCCGGGGCACAGGGACCCGAAGGAGCCGTTCCCGCTTCGGGGTGCGGGAACAGCCCGCAGCAGCGAGGCGCGGTGGGGACCGAGCGCTCCCGGGGCACAGGGACCCGAAGGAGCCGTTCCCGCTTCGGGGTGCGGGAACAGCCCGCAGCAGCGAGGCGCGGTGGGGACCGAGCGCTCCCGGGGCACAGGGACCCGAAGGAGCCGTTCCCGCTTCGGGGTGCGGGAACAGCCCGCAGCAGCGAGGCGCGGTGGGGACCGAGCGCTCCCGGGGCACAGGGACACGAAGGAGCCGTTCCCGCTTCGGGGTGCGGGAACAACCGCACTCGCACTCGCACGGGGACATCTGCGCTCTCCTGGCGCTGTCCCACGGGACATCAGGCGCAGATCACAGCCGAGCACCCTGAGCTGGCACCGGGCAGGTGTTTGGCTCAGGAGAGCAAAGCTGCTGCTCGTCCTCCTGGCCAAGCCTGGGAGCTCGCGGAGTGGCTGAATAAATCAATCAGGGTCACAGGTGCGGATGGCGCAGGAACGAGTGGCACCCAGGCAGCCGAGGGACAGGGACAAACAGGGACAGCAGCGGCTGCGAGTGACTGAGCACATACGGGAATGAGAAGTTTGAAACTGCAACGTGTGCACATTCTCTGCTTCCACATTTTCACATCATTGCCTGCTCTCTCAAGTTGGCACTGGCAAACAAATGAGGACATGGGTTTGGAGGCAAAGATTTCTTAAATAACCACAGACCTCTTTCATATGATTTTGCATGGGAACTAAGGAATGGAATTGTCTCTTTTCATGCAGGAACAAGGAAAAGAGTTGGGCACTTGGGGAGGAGGAAAAAAAATTCGGAAAGAACCAAGTGTGATAATTTCATCTACTGTAGATACAAAAGAAATGAGCTGAAGTATATTTTAATCCATCTTTCAATTTGTACAGAGCCTTAAAGTTCACTTTTGGTTCTGACTCTGCTGCCTCCCTTGAGTTTGTAAACTCTGAAATCATACCAGTTGAATTTTCTGCATTTTATTTTTAGTACTTTCAGTCTGGCTGAAGTCATTAGCTACCAGAATAAAAAGCTGATGTATGAGATAACCCTCTCTGCATCTGTGTGGAAGTAAAGGAAGATATCTAGGGGGGGGGGGGAGGTTGCTGCAACTTGCTTGAGGCAGTGAAAACACTCACAGAAACTCATCATGGAAAGAATCTTTTTACTTTTCATGTGAAAACCCCACCTGAAACCCTCTCTTTTGCCCTGCGTGTGTCACTGTGTTGGTAATAACCTGGCTAATGTCTTACCCTGGATGGGATGAAAGGCTGGATTTCCCAGCTGTTTATGACCTATGTTTCACACTATTGATGGATCCAGCACTGGAAATAATGCAGAGAAATTAGTGTCTTCTTTTTCCCACTTTATGATAGCAAATGTATCAATACAAGTGTGGAGATGCTATGCAAAAGCAATCAAATTTAGCCTGGCTTTATATGTATGTAACTGTTTTCTTTTTCTATAGTATTTGTAGCCCTTTGCTGAAGCAATCATATTAATCTCTGATGACTTTGGGGAAGACCAGAAATGCTAATGAATAGCACGGCTTGCATGGGTTCTAGGATCTTAGAATTTCTGGAATATGCTTTGCAGTCTACTTTATTCTAATGTCTTTCTCATGAAGCCCCTTTCCAGGATTAACACAGGATTGAAAGTACAATGCTGAATTCTGATCCTGCAGAGACTTACTAATGGCCTTAATTTTAAGCACTGATTCTTCAGTAGGACTGTTCACAGTATGAAGAACCTACGTGAGACTTTGCAGAACTGAGATCCAAAATACTAACTCTGCCATGGTCTTCTTCTTGATCACAACAGTGCGCTATTTCCAGGGACAATTGCCAGCTGCCTCAATTTCAGGGAGCTGCAGAGCAGCCAGTTGTGTTTGTGCATTGATCCTACAGTCTCTGGCTTCCCAACCCTGGTACCATCCAGTCACTGAACCTACAGACAATGGATATTCTTATTTTCTCTTACTCTCTTTTGCTCCATGACAGAATGAGTTACCCTTTGCTTCTGACCATTCCAGCAGCACAGCTGGGTGCTGCCTCCTCTTCCTCTTCTTTCCGTCCACCAAAGTGCTGAGTATTCATTAGAAAAAAGAGAAGTACTATCATATCCACAGTTGTCTCCTCCTTCAGAAGCCTCGCAGTGCGTTAATCTAAATTCTGTAACCAAAAAGAAGCAGTTGGGCTTTGTAGTGCCCCTTTCTCTGCTCTCGGGGTCGTGCCAGAAAGAATCTGTCCGTGCTGCATCACCTTCACCCCCTCACAGCATGTGGAGACATTCTGAATTCAGCTGAAAAGGATGTACATGTCTTATTCCTGAAACAAGATGTGCCCAGTGTCTATACCATGTGCCCGTTCCACTACATCTCCTGATAGATCTCCCTATCGCCCCTCCTCTCTTCAAGGACAGCGAGTTCCTACAAGGTCATGATCCTGCTTCCTCTGGGCTTGTCAGAGCAGACACTGTGTTCCTGCTCCCCTGTTGTAAAGCTGCTGAGAGTTATATAAACAAAAGTAGCCGTGCCTGGTACACTGCTTCACCCAAGTGATGTGAAGCTGAAGCGCTGAGATGAGCCTGCAGTGCTTTTGTGGGGGTACCATGCAACGAGCCCATAAACCACACAGTTACTGCCTTCTCGCGTGGCATTTACTTTCTCCAGGGCAGGGAAAGCCAATCCGGGCTGAGCGGTAATGGTCTCCAGCAACCATAAAAGCGAAATGAAAAGTGACACTTTTCAACTCAGCAAAATATAAAAGTGAGCTCTCCTTCTCCACTCCTCTGAACACTTGAGCTTTCGCTCCCAGCCAGGGCTGTCAGTTTACACTAGACTCAGCAAAGTGAAAGCCTCTGCTGAAAGCATCGTATCATCATCTTAATCTTTCTCCTCACTTCTTCTTGTTTATTAATTCATCCTTATTAGGGCTTTTGGTCCTCACTATCGTACTTGTTTTGTTTCTTATACCTCAGGTACCCACAATGGTTTCCCGTATGGAGAAAAGGTTGGACCTCAATTTTAATGTAATAAGGATCAGGTTATGCTAAATCTTATGAGGCCACTTCCTGTTTCCCTCTGGTGAGAATGTCTGTGGCTATGCTGGAAAATTTCAAATCCTGCTATTTCTGCATGCGTAGGTCAATATTACTGAGCTGCTTTCTTTGGGAGAGGTAGTGAGTGCTGAGAACCCAAGATGGAGGTATTGTAGCAGTGTACTGCTGTAGCAGTGCACTACTGATAGCAAATGGCTGTTTCTTAGCTGTTGTTGAAAGCAGAACTCTACCACAGTCTTTAGAAATGTAAACTAATTCCTGATCTGTTTCAAGAAATCAGAGCAAAATCTCCACTTTGTCTGTGTATCTGTGCTTGGATCATTCCTAATCCTTCCACACCTACTCAGCACCCTCTTCCACCAACACTCCATGTCCAAGGTTTGGTTTTCCCTTCTGCCCTTTCACTTTCATCATCTCAAGTGCAATATTCGTGTATGATTTTTTTATTCCCTTCAGATTCGAGCTTTTTTATTCTGAGCTTTCTATTCGTCCTTGCTGTCATCTCTATTCTTCCCTCTGAAGCCATCAATTACCAGAGGAAGGTACCTCAGGAAGACTTTAGGCCAGCGACTGATGTACAGTTTTTGGAGCAGAACAGAGTTCTGCGTGCATGAAATCACTTTTAAGACAATTTCATTCAATTTCCATTTCCATTAGGGTGTTTTTGCTTCCTTGTCCATACAGAACTATGGAGAGCTACAGCTTTTGGCCAGCAGATCTTCACCTGTTGGCTACTAACAGCTTTTGTACTTTTGCCTTTGCAAGAGTGAAGTCTTCTGAAACTCCTGTACCCATCTTCATTGCTCCTCCCTCATCTCCAAAGGTTGTTTGCCTAATTACTTTGATTACATCATTGCTTAGTTACTTTGGTTGTATTTCCAGACACAGGTTGTGTCTAAATGTGACCTTCTAGACCTTCTGTATTAAAATATAAATTAAATGGTAAAAAATCAGATTCCCTGTTTCAACTTCTCTGACATTTTGTGAGCATCTTGCCTCTAGCAGTGACCAGTTAGGTTCTGTAAGAACAGAATGGGACAAAGATTTCAGGGAATGTTTATAGGAAACCCATTCCCTGCCGTGTCAGTGGAAGACTGATGGTTTTCCAAGCAGCTCTCAGCCTTCATGACAGCCTGCTGTCGATGTGTTAAATCTCCTAAGACCCAAACCATAGTCTTGTTCAAACACTTGACTTTTTCCCTGGGAAGCTTGCGCGGCCAGAAATGGATTGCTGACCATTCCTGAAGGAAGTGTCCTGTCGTGTTCATTAAGTGGATGATGCTAACAAACTTTGAATCACCTATTAGTGAGTGGTTCAATAGAGTGAGTGCAGAGGCACTCCATGCACGCTCTCATTTCTCATGGTCACAGAAATACAGCAACCTGAGGCACAAGACAAGCATGACTTCTCCTTCAGGCTCAGGAGAAAGGCAGGCCAGGCCTAACCACCGGGATGTAATCAGCAAAAGGCTGTCTGGTGGTATATTTTGAGAAAGAATTCTTTTGTTGTGGATTAATTTTCAGGATTAGTGTGAGTGACTGTTAAATTCCTCAGTTATATTGGTGTAGAGAGAGAGCTCAATAGATTCATGATAGAACAGAGAATTTAGTTTGTTTCATGGTGTAAGGATAAGAATTGGATACAGTAGTTGCAAGGGGAATATATCATTCCCTAAATCTTGATATAAAACGGTAGTTCCCTCCTTCTGTCAATATTCTTAAGATTATTGCTTCTTTGTCTCACTGAAAGTCCAATTTAGGAGTCACTGGGGTTTCTTAAAATTTACAGGTTTTGCTCACTGAAAGTTTAAGCCTCCAAGTTTATAAGCAGTTTTTCATATTTTGGTGAGCCAAAAGAGGATAAATGCATAATTTCATGTCTTTTCAGAAATAGACAATATGGTTTCTTTGTTCTCTCCAAAACTTTTTAGACTCTTAAATAAGTCTAAAGCACTATGCAGTGCTGTAAATTTTAGACAATTTTTTTCCGTTTTATATTAAAAGACTGTGCCCATCTCTCTGTCCTTTCTCTCCTTTATACAAAATATAATGTGGGCATATTTCTGTGAATGAATGGGGGTCAGTAAATTCAGCAGTGGTCTGGTATGTTTTACACAAGAATCAGGTGATTAGCACATCAAACCAGGTAATTAGTGCAATGTCTCATAAAATCAGGCTTCATTTTTATTAGATATCATTATCTATTAATGTAATAAATTTAGGGAGTTATTAAAATCGTGGCAATTCAGATCTACAGATAAAAACCTAGACCTATGTGTGCTTGAATTAATTTCGTTTCCATTACTTATTTTGAGATGGGTTATCTGCATTCCATTACATCAGGTGCATCAGAAGTAACTCCACGAATGACGAGTGAATTAATGTTTGTTCCAAATTTCATGGCCTGTAATGACTGTGGATATGTGGGTATTGGAATGAAGCGAAAGTCCTATCGATGTAAAGGTATTAAATATTCTAACACAGAGTTGTCATGCAGTGAGAAAGCACAGCTTCCAGAAACCTACACTATTGTTTCCAAGAGAAATATTAAAAATTCCAACCCAGGTATTCATTTATGGATCAATAAATAGCAGTCATATCATTTTATGGCTATGTTTAATCTCACATATGTAAAATGTGCTGTGATATATGACCACTATTTATATGCATCCTAAGAGCTCTTCTACAGCTCTTCTCAGAGTCCTTCCCTTGGGAACTACACAGTTAAAAAGAAAATGAACATGAGAGCTTGGGAGAACAAATACATCCAAAGAAGAAAAAATAATTTATAAGTAGCAAGTCATAGAGAAATTCCACATACTGATCAAGAGGGACCTCAAGATTTCTGTCAGCTCCGGGCTGTGCCCTAAGTCACAGGGGCCAGTTCAGTGTCACAGGCTGTTAAAAACATCTCAAGAACTCTTCACTACCTGCTGCTTCTGCTCTTTTTCCCTTGCTTGGAAATATTCTATGTTCCTAGCCTGCCTCAGAGTCCTCTGCTTTCAGAACTGATCATCGCTGTTTTGGCAGAATAACTCTGAATGTGATGTTGGCTAAAGCGTGTTCTATTTAAGGGAAACAATAAGGAGAAATAAGGCATAACATGGTAATACCTCAGTCTGACCTCTGGGATCTGATAACTTTTCCATCAAATTACTGACTTAGCCCAAGTTGCTTTTGGCAAATTCCTGTTTCATAAGCTTATCTCTGCTCTCCTCCGTAATGAACCACCTCCTGCTCCTGCACTGGAGCTGATTTCCGTCAGGATGCCTTCAGCTTCCAGCCCTGGGAACACGCAGCTGCTCTCGTCTGGCAGAGATGGATCCTTGGTGTGACTCAATACAATAATTCTTGCTTTTCTAAGGTGTACTGATGATAGGCTCATCTGTGAATCACAGAGGATACTGAAGACCTGTAATGAAAGGTAAAAATCCTTAACTTCCAGGTCTGTGCTGCATTCCCTGGGTATTTAAACTGTGGAAAATGTTCCCTTACCTTTCAAGCTATGTGGATTAATATATAACTCTTGGTTTAGAAATTACATCATTCGTATTTTTAATTAACCCTAACGCTGCTATTTCTGTGAGGTATCTTAGTGCTCTCAGCACAAGTTCTCCTCCTCCTGACCTTTTGAAAAATCTGTATAGATTCAAAAAGATAAAATCTTGAAGAATGTGAGCCATTAAAACTCTGCAGTTGTTTTCAATTTGTCTCTATTAATATATGCATACTTTTTTAATTGGAATAAATGCTGACCTATAAAAAAGGCAAGAAACATTTCCCATTTAAAACAAACAAACAAAAACAGGTAACTCACCTCTCTTTGCATCTACTAAATTTCAGGTTTGATAGATTATCCTTCAGATTCCAGATATGTTAAATCCTTCAGCCTAATATTCAGAATACCTATTGACAGTGCTACTATCACAGAAATGGGGAAAGATGACTTTGTGTTTTAAGCAAAAGGTGAGATATGAGACTGATTAATTTATTTAGAAAAAAATTTAGCAGAAGTTGTTGAACTAAAATTATTTCTTCCAGTGTTTGTTCTGGTGACAATGATCTGAATTCTATCAATGTTTGGCGGTTTTTTTAATATTAGTGATTTGATTTCTTCCTGTCTCTCTTTATTTTAAGAAAAAAATATTGACTTTGAAGTGTCTGCCTTGATCTCTTAACTTTTTCCAGTTGTTGGGGTGTTGGTTTGTTTTTTTAAAATAGACCAAAATATTGAACTATGTGAAAAAACTATTTTTACCACTTGTTAGGGAGAGGAACTATTTCTTTTTTGCCTCTCCAATACTTTGTCTTATCATCCATTGAGGATGGATATGAATATATAACTCATTGGTTGCTGTGAAACTAAATCATTTGTCTGGAAGGTTTAAAGATCCTTGGATTTTAAGCCCTATGGACATGTAATTAAGAACATATGGAAGAACATAAGCACCTGAGCTATGGCTCATGCCCAATTTTGATGAATCATGCAAGTGTAAGGGAAAGAGAACAGTTGGAATAACCACTAAATTAACCCTGACTCTTCCGAAATGAGCGTTACAGAGTCTGGAGCTCCCCTCCTTTGGGCTCAGGAAGGGGCAGGACTGGTCATAGAATCACAGAGCTGCAGAATCCCAGACTGGTTTGGGTTGGAAGGGACCTCAAAGCCCATCTCATTCCACCCCCTGCCACGGCAGGGACACCTTCCACTGTCCCAGGTTGCTGCAAGCCCCATCCAACCTGGCCTTGGACATTTCCAGGGATCCAGGGGCAGCCACAGCTGCTCTGGGCACCCTGTGCCAGGGCCTCGCCTCCCTCCCAGGGAACAATTCCTTCCCAATATCCCATCTAGATCTACCCTCTTTCAGCTTAAAGCTATTCACCTTTTTCCTATCAAAAGCTCGGGTCTGGGTTCCTTGCGTCAGTGGAGGGCTGGTCTTTTGTGCCAGGGATTGTGAACTCAGATCCTGGAATGGATTTGAACCCAAATTTTCCACAGTGGGTGAATATGCTAACAGGTGACTGGGATAAATCCCATAATACTGTCAAACTTGACAGGGACTGTACATTTTGTGCAAAACCAAGTAAACCCCACCACTGTCAAATGAAAGAGGGAATTTTATGCTCTCTGTTCCCCTCTGATATATGTTTGGCTGTCATCTTATTTCATAGTTGAGGCAATTGAAACACTGTTTAAATGTGTATCATAAACCTATAGATGAGAACATTTCCCTGCTGGATTTAAACCATTACCCCCAAAGGTGTTAAAGAAACCACGCTGTGTGTCACTTTTTAAGATCAAGGGGCATTTTTGATGTTAATGCCTAGAAAAGGCAGATGAACACTAACAGCTGCTTATGCACAGGCTGGTGAATTGAATAGGGAAATACTTCTGTTCTGGAAGTCTGATCTCCAGAGAAAAATGATAAATTGTGAGCATCCTTAAGTAAGAGTGATAGTCTCTAAGGATAGTTGAGTAAGGCTGATAATATAAAATATGTAAAACGGGGAAAATATTTAATACTTCTGTTTCTCTGCTCTAAGGAGTTGGAAGGGTTGTGTTAACAATATATACGGTGCTGCTGTGCTCAGGCATGCAGGAGAAATGCAATATATTAGTTCTCAAATCAGTAGTTTGTGAAATGCCTTTCTGGTATCCAGGGATTTTCAGGACTGTTACACTGATAAGGAGTCAAGGGCAGTCTCCTCATGGGCTGGGATGGCTCTCTTGGGAGAAGAAGGGAACAGAAGAAAAGGAGCAGCACATTAACAGCTGGACATTTTAGTGTTTCTTTACTTCCAAATGCTGATTTTTTTTTTAACTCTTCAGTCTGCAGATATTTAAAACTCTGCAGCAGCTTCAGTTCTGACTTAGAGCTGATGAATTACCTCTGTAAAAAGGGCTTCTGTAGGAAGTTGTGGTGTACAAGGAGAACCTTACACCAAGGGAAGTTTATTCCCACAGGAATTATATGTGATTGCTGTGGGACAGACAGAAGGAGAAAGAAGAGAAACTTTTGCTACAGACCCCAATAACGATGTTCTGGTATGAAAGTCACCCGTGGGCAAAATACGTAGGAGGCCAGGAAAAATGGAGAGGAATATCTAAGATTCCAAGTCTTCCCCACTGGTTTATCACAGAATAACCTTGAAATTTTGCTGGCTTTTTTATGCAAGGAACCCAAAGTAAAAGCCTGGAGGAAGGGAAGGCACAGCACCACCAAAGGATTTAAAATGCACTTGTCATTCAGGTTGTACCACCAGGGCTCAGATCCTGCAGAATTAGACCAATTGGAAGGAACTAAATATGCCCTTATTTCCTGAAGTCTCTGGGAAAGACTGAGACAGCAAACATTCCAGGTGTGTCCTTCCAGGGGACTTCCAGGTGACAGGAGTTCCTTTGAAAGCAGAGGTGCAATTTATTGTTTCCTGCACCAAGTTTAATGAAAGAAATCTGAGAAGCCGTAACCAACAACAATAACAAAAACCCGAACTGTTTATTGTTACCTCTTAACTGGACAGCTTGCTAAACTGAAAGTTCCATAGGAATTTTTAAAATTATCAATATTAGTACAAAAAAAGAAACAGAGACAGGTATCTTTTTGAGGCAATTCAGTTTTCTCACCCCAAAAAAATAAAAATAAAGAAGGAAAATGTCTTGCTTAGAAGTCTGCCAATCAGGCTCCTAGACCCTGCATTTGGGCCAGGAAAGCCCCTGATTCCAACACTGCAGCTTTTTGCTGTATTTTAGGTGATGCATCTGAAGTTTTTCATGTTTTCTGGTTGCCTAATAGAACATCAGTATTTTCTACACTTACATTGTGTGAAACACATAACTTCAGTCTACCAGCCTCAAGGAACTGCAGCCTCACCCTAACGCTTTTTTTATAGCTTGAGAGAATTTTTTACACCTGAAAACTGGGATTAAAATTGTAAATTCTTTTAAAATAGAGTTGATACTCAGTTACATGTGGCTTTGTGATTGATGACTGTATCCTGCTCAGCTAATCTCAGTTTGCCACTAAAGCCTTTATGACTATGAGAATTTCAGGTCCTTTGATTTCTGTGATAGATTCCTTAAAACTGCTCAGACTTTGCTGGATAATTGCTGCATCTCTCGGGTGTCGCTTTAGGCCCAGGGAAGTGTGGCATCTTCTTTAAAACAGTTACTGGCGTTTTTGATCTGTTTGTAATCTACAGCATTAAACAAAGCCAGAGCAGGAACAGGAACAAATGCTACCTAACCCCTGGCTTGGCTCTGTAGGGCAGTTGCAGAGTCTGCTGCCTGATTCCCTGCTTGCTGAAGAAATCAAGGACAGAAGAAGAAAGCTGTAATGAGACTTGGTGAGTCTTGAGTTGAATTTTTAGCATGTTTTTCCTTTCAGGTTAGGAACCATGTGTGGAAGATCTGTGGTTTTAAAACTGAAGTGAAGCCACAAAGCCTCCTGCCAGCAGAGTTAGTTTCTCTGGTTGTGCTTAAAATGGTTCCTCTGTTGCATGCACAAATCAGCTTCCTCTGTGAAAGCAGCAGAAAGCTCAACTCAAAAGAGACTTGTATTGGTTTTGATGGAAGAATTGTAGGCCATGATTCTTCTAGCTCTATTTCACAGTTTTCCCCCAAAGTTTCGCTGACTTTCCCCCAGTCAGAAACTGCAGAACCTCAACTGTGCAGTTCTTGCATGGAGAGATTTTTGGCTGCTCAAAGCAGGATATTTTCCTGCACCTTGTCACATGCAGCTCCAAGTTTGTTCAGCAGTGAATTTTGGTAAAGTTGCACAAGAATATGAGTAGCACATCATGGAATAATCCTCACTGGAAAAAAATTGGTAGGGGCATAGCAAGTTCTGCTATTGCTCAGCAGGAGACAGAAATTCCTGCCTTCCTTAGTCCTTGAGCTCTTGATTTAGAGAACTGGAATTGTATCATTGTTATGGATAAACTTAGACCCTCACCAGTCCAGGTACAGTTACAAACATGTGAAATTAGAGAAAAAATAAGGGACGACTGGAGCAGAGCTGCCCACCACATTTTGCTGCCTGGAATATATTCTGCATCCTTACAATTTTTGCAGGGTTCAGGTTTTCAGTTTGGTAAGAACACTTTATGTGCTATTGTAGTAACACTTTGAGCCATGTGTTTTCTCTATTTTCTTTACATTTCTTCTTTTCGCTGTATCACCTCACTTCCTCTATTCTGTTCTTTGACGCCGCTCTATCCTTTGATAATTTTTCCACTGTTCTTTTGTACTTACTTTCCATTTGTTGTGTTTTTCATTATTCTCTACCAAATACTTTTTCCTTTCTTATTCTCTCCTTCCACTACTGTCATCATGCTTTCCCCCCGCCATTCCTAAATTATCATGCATAGCTCACTTATGCTTATTTTTCTAGTGTTTCTGATTTTATTTCTGTTATTTTCTCTCAGGAAATAAAAACATGCCCATATATTCATAGTTGTTTTTTTCTAGTCACCCTCAAAGAAAACCTGAACGTTGCAAAAATCATGAGGGAGCAGAAGGTATTCCAGGCAGCAAAACCTGTGGGTGACGCTGCTCGAATTCCCCATTATTGTTCCTGTAATTTGAGGTGTTTGCACTTGTGCCTGGACTGATGACCTTTGCGGTCACCCTTGCGCACTGACCTCATTACACTCATCCTTTCTTCAAGGGCTCTTCTCTCTGACCCTCACACATCCAGGACCTGACTCCAGCGAGGCTTCGCTTGTGCACATCTGCCCGGTGCCCAGGTAAAACTGGGAGCAGAGCTGTACCTGTGCCTTGTACAAGAACCAGCACACCACACACGGGCTTCAGGCTCAGGATCCCTGAGCAGGGTGGCAGCAGCACTGAGGGACGTTTCTAAAAGTGATGGTGGCTCCTGGTCCCGCAGGACCCGGAGAACAGCAAGGGCAGGGACGGAGGGACGTTGCTCTGGTGGGTTTGGCTGCAGGGGGGCTCCTGGTTGCAGGCTAGAGGTAAATGTGAGACCCACCAAGGACTGGGTTTGCATGTTGGCCTTAAGCCTGGAATCCGGCATTGAAGCAATACAAGATACTGCAGCTTCTTTGTGTCAGCAAAGACTCCCTTTGGAAAACATTGTTTAAAGTTTCATTCAACTGTAAAATAATCCGGTGCATAAAGTAAACCTTGTTGACCACCTTTATAGCAAAAGAAGCTATTAATAAAATAGATGCTTTCATGAAAACCCTTTGAAACCTTGGGAAAACCCAGAACTCCTTCTGCCTGGAACTGTTGTTCTTGAAACTCTGTTTTATTCAGTTCTTTCATTCTTTCTTCTCTCCCACCTGCTTTCTACCAGCAAGCGCCCTGAGACACCAGGGCTGCTGCTCGGTGCTGGGAGAGGCGCAGCAGCGGCCAGGCTGGCGCTGGGCACATGCCCTCGTGCCTGGGGGAAGCGTGCCCTGCGAGCGTGCGGAGCCGCAGGTGAGGCAGCGGAGACGGGCTGCTCTCCGTGCCTGAGCCGCGCATTTGGGCTGCCTCCACCTCTGCCCACTGCTCCTGCTGGGGAAGGGGCAGCGGTGCCTCTGATTTGCTGGCCTGCTGCGACAGGGCTCTGCTGTCACCTGCCTGCAGAGTCATTTGCAAACAGGCTCTATCGCTGGGGAGCAGAAATGTGTTTTTTTTCAACCCGAAGCAGATTTATAGTCTGGTTTCCTGTCAGATCTTTGCATTTTCCTTCTCCGCCCCTCCCAGTCTCTGACACACTTTTTCTTACTTTCTGTGTGGCTCTTTGCTCGTTCTGCCACCAGTGCCCCAGCCTCCTTCATTCCTGATTCTCCCGAAAGTTCTGTACTTTGGGGGCCAGGGGTCGTTTTACTCCTTGTGTTTCCTTTACTTTTCAACAGCTGCAGAGCAGAAATAACCTCTCCAAGGCTCCTGGAGAGGCACTGGCAATTGCATGGAGGCCACGTAGACAGTGCAGCCTGCAGCAGCTGCAGCGAGACAAGCAGTCACTCATGAGCACCCAAGGTAAGGAAAGCAGCTGTCAGAGCAGCTCCACCTCCCTGCTGCCTACCACAGCACTTGGCTCTGATCACTGAAAGCTCCACTTTCACCTTTTTTTGCGTTGATATTCAAGAGTTTCTCCGAAAATGGTTCCATTTGTGCTTTCCTTGCCCTCAGTAGGTCTGGTACTTTGCATGCGCCAGTCCTTGGAGTCCAGGGTTCAGGGAGGCAAACAGGCTGTGGCTGGAGGTGCAGATGTGCACTGGGAAAGAGAGTTGATAGAGAGGGGAGATGAAGGACTGATCATCAGCACTGGTCTCCAGGGAATTTCTGGTTCTGCCCATAGTGTGTTGTGCTTTAGCCCTTTCTTTAAATATCTTCACTGAGATTTATGCTTTCTGTTAACGAGTAAAATCTTTCTTATTTGGTTTTCTTCCTCTTTTCATTTGTTCTTCTCACTTCCTTTTTTCTATTCTCAACCGTCTTTATTTATTATCTTTTTCACCATCTTTTTATGCCTTTTCAGGCCATCAAGAGTATTTTCTGTGTGACAAATGTTTCTCTTGTTTGTTCCTTTCCTTTCCCTCTGCCTTCTTTCGTGCCTGTGCAATAGACTGTACATCCTCCTTCAAGTTCTTTATCTCTCCCTCTTTCCTCTCTGTCAGTTCCTTCTTGCTCGTGTTCCCCTTTCCCGTTGCTCCTTCAGCTTCTCACATGCACTCCTACTTCCTGCTCCATCCCCTCTCTCATGTGTTTGCTGCCCTGGCAAGATCCCTTTGCCCACACAGAGGTGCTGCCTCTCCACTGGGCTGTCCTTGCCCACACGTCTCTTTCTGTCATTCTGTTCCATGGACATGTGCAGGATTTGCATATTTGCAGTTTTGAGGATGCATCCCAAAAGAGGATACTTTTATACTTGCATAGCTTCCTTCCAGTGCTCAGACTCGTATTTAGTCATTCACAACAAATAACCACTGTCATCCTGTCTCTGTGTTTCTTTGTCTCACAAACAGCATTTTCTAATGTAACCCCCTTTGTGTCCCTCTCCACTCCCAAATACAGCCTGCCCTGACTTTGCGTATGCTATCCCTTCTCTTTCTGCCATCCCACTCCTTCCTACCTCCTTACCACAGCTCTCCACCAGGTTTCTCGATCTGTTTTTATCTTTATATTGCATTCAAACTGGGAGGAACTGCTGATGCAGATGGGCTTGCACTGCTGCCTTACAATCCCTGCTGCCAGCCTGCGGGCGAACCAGAGGAAGTATTGCAATCTCTCAGCTTCTCTTTCCTCTGCAGAATATGCAGCCTGAGCAGAGGAAGAGCTTAGTTATGGGACCGAAGGTAGATGAAAAAATGGGAGAGCACAATCCAAAATGCCTTTGGAAAACTGTAAAAAATAGTTGTAGTAGTAGTTTGTAAATCTAATTCATTTATGGAATTCCTGCCCCACAGCAGAACTTCTGATCTGACACTGGCATAGTTTTTGTCCTGTTGATTCCTATGGGATTCCAAGGTAGAGGAGGTAGAAGTTCTCAACTCTAATGCTGTAGTAGGAGCAACTTTGCCCTGGGATCTGGAAACAGCTCATGTCTTTTATACCAGACATATTGGTGAGTCACCAAGATCAGGCACGGCTGAAAACACGGACAACATCTGCTGTTATTCCTTGCGTAAATTTGTATGCTTTGAATCAGATATGACAAATAAGTGCATTTCTTTGATGAAGCTTTTTAGCCTCACCTTCTTAAGCAGGACTATTGAGACTGAAGATTTATTTCTATGGATGTTCTGATGTGGTCTTTTGGGAACTGAATAAGGATCTCTTATTAAACTCAGCTGAATTAATAAGAGAATTATTATGTGGGAGAATTCTCTTAGCGATCTGTCCTGCTCTCTCAAATTGTCCCTCTCCTTATGAGTGAAAGGAGCTTAAATTTTTTGTTTGCAATTACAAGATATCCTTTCTGATTCAGAGCTAGAAAACTGCGGCCTTTGAGCTGTGAGCATCCTCTTCTGAATACAGAAACAGGTACATTAAAATATCTTTGCCTTTTGGAACTTGCAAAAAGTCCACAAGCCTAGAACAATAAAATAAGAGATGCTTATTTTATACACACAGGTCTAATATGACTCTTTCTTACTCTGTTGCAACTCATCTTGCGATGGGAACAGCATTTGTATTCCTCTGAGTCATTCTACAAAACTTGTGGATTTTGCGCCTTGTTCTGTCAGTACTTTTTGCCCCTATTACTGGTTCTTTTTGTAAATGCTTAATGTCTCCCAGAAATAAATCATCTGAGACAACATCTCTTCTTTCTCTCTCTCTCTCTCCCTCCCTTTTTTTTGGACTTCACATAGTTTGCTTGTGTTGAGTTAAAAATGGACATTGTCAAAGGTGTGTTTAGACATTTGCAAGGGGATCTGGAGACAGAAATTTTATTTGACTGTGTGTGGATGTCCAGTTTCTTGAATCATGTGTCTGGCAGAGGAGAAATTTCAGCGGGAACGAGCCTGGAAACTTTCCATCCTACTCAGCAAATTGCTATATCGAGAGAGCCATCCCCAGAACAGAAATTCAGAATCAGTGTTTGACTCCCTGTTCTTATGCAAATAGTCACTTCCAACTAGACTTAACTCTGAATTAAAGAACAATAAACCTTCAATGTGGGTGAAAAGAGAGGACCATCTGACTGCATGTATCTGTTACAATTAAAGACAATTTGGACCTGCTCTAGAAGGATGCATCCCAAATAACTGGGATATGCTGAAGATATCAGAATGCCATATACCAACTGACCTTGGTTTCTACGCAGTTGCTTGGTGAAAGTTTTCCTCAGATATATGGGATGATTGCTCACAGAGGATGAAATTTATAGAGATCCTTAGCTACCCACTTGTTAGCAGATGGCTCAACTCTCTCTTTGATACTGAAATACATCTTTCATGAAATACGAATCTTTCACTTAGATATGGTCATTAAGTTGTGTAACTGATGGTGGAGTTTGACCTGTGGCAGCTTTCTTTGGCAGCAGCCTCCATAGCAATCTAAACTTAAAAAGAAATATGGAACTAGGCCTTATGATTTTCAAACTGAAGGGTAAAACCATAAACCCCACCAAGCCTGGTCAACTTTTGCCACTGATATGAGAGAGAAATTCCTTGTCTCTTTGTTTGTGTTGCCACTGCTGTCTGTAGGATTTGCATTTGCAGAACACTGTCTGCTTTGCTGCGAATCCAGCATCTGCAGTGAATCTGCAATTCCTTTTTCAGAACAAATGGTGGGATTTTACAGGTCTACGAGTAATAAGATTCTCCATCTCCACCCTTCCCCCAAATTTTCTCTTAAGTGCTGCCTTCACCCTCTAGTCTGGGTCACTTATTTAATGGCAATGAACATTTTCAGAAAGGTAACCTTTCTGCTTGTGATTTGTTCAAGGACTCTGGAATTATAATGGTTGCTGTCAAATGTATATAATTGGTGTCTGTGGCACACATCCAATGAGTGATAAAAGCTTCGTTGTCTGTGCTGCTTTAGTCTGTATTCTCTCCCTATATCACCCTCTCTCTTCTGCTCCTCTCAGGCAAGAGGGGAATGCAGTGCCAGGCTGTTTAAAGTGCAGTTAGACAGAACAGCAGCTCTGCCAGATTCCCTGTCACAGAGTGTCCCAGCTCTGGGCAGTGGATTCCCTTGGCTGAGGTTTGCACGCTGACTTAAGTGAAGCACTGAGGTCTCCTCTGAACTTTGTTTTCAAACACCTCCCTTCATAACCTTCTGCCAAATATTTGGGCTCTGGGAAGGGCAATAGTTTGTGAGTACCATGAATTCACAACCTTAATGATCTACATGTAACACCTTACCAGAAGGTTAGAACTTAGTGCTTTCATATACAGAAAGCAAACACACAGGGTGGGTTTTTCACAGCTCACAAAAGTACTTTACTAATAGCACCCAAAATTGGCAATATGTTGTGCACTGTCTGCTCCCAGTGCTCCCATGTGGTGAGAAGAATATTCCTGTTATGTTAGTTCTGCAAATCCTATTTTATCTTTAGGGCTGGATGGGGCATTACTTTCTAATGCTGTCTACTTCAGTGAATCTGTCTAGCAGCTCAAGAGGAAAGAGAAATTTGTCAAATCTCACTGGAAATCTATCAGAAATGTCAAATGAAATGCTGTAACATTCTGGTTTTGTCAAAAGGATAAATGTATATACAGCTGCGTGTGTGATGTTATTTGTAGTAATTGTTGCCTCAGTGAATTTCTCTGTGTGAAGTAACTTGGTGTAGTATTAAGGGATGTGTTTGTTCTGGTCCCTGAGGCCAGCTTGGCCTTACACAAAGGTACTTGTTATTTGCCCAAGTCAGCCCTGCTTTTTGGAGTTCAGGGAAGGAATCAGCTTCGGTGTAGCCAAGGAAAGAATTCCCACTGGCCCTCTGAGCACTGGGCAAATTTTCCTCAGGTTGTAATTGAGATGCTGAAGACCAAATGTAACATAAGGTTTCTCTTTAAAGTGGGATAAGGATTTTTTTTCCATCTGCATGCAGAGGAAGCTGTATGGTAGCAGTACATATATGGTTGTCATTAGCAGCTGAAGAATTGTTTCCACTTCATTTTTATAGTCTAAATGTGTATAAACATCTCCAATTTGGCTGTGCCCATACTTGAAATCAGTCTGAGTGTACTTAATAGGTTGTTACATACATTTAATATATTTGAGCACAAAAATAAGTTCCTCCAAGATTTGAAACACTAATAAAGACACCTTTCAAATATTTCCCTCTGGGAATTCTGAATCCTGATGAAACTGGGAAAACACCCAAAGGGTGTCAAGCCTTCTTACACCAAGTACATTTCCAAACTGCAGTGAAAATGGTGATTGAAACTTTTGTCTTTGATCATGAACTGAAAAATGATCACATTTATAAGATCATTTGAAGGCTTTTGGCTTTTAACAACTGAATTCAGATACCAGTGACCTACACTACTCGCTGACCAAACTGGTCCATTGCATGGAGTCTGTGTTTAAAAGAATCTTTTCTCCCTGGTTGCAGTTTTGTGTGGATCCTCTCCAAAGTCTGCTGGTGCATCCTGGTCTTTTACAAGAACAAGTCATAGTGCCTATCCAGCATCTGCTTCCTGCAGCTCATTGCTTGGCTTTTTCTGAATCACTGAATTATTTAGGTTGAAAAAGACCTTTAAGGTCATTGAGTCCAACTGTTAACCCAGCACTGCCAAGTCCAGCACTAAATCATGTCTCTGAGCACCATGTGAAGGTAGTTTACATTCCATATGGTTTTTGTAGTTTATAATGAGGTAGTTAGTGAGGTCATCAAACTCTTTTCACTAATGATTTCCAGTGACTGAAAATAGAAAATTCCATCAATTTTTCCCACCTTCTTTACTAGTGCTGAGCCAGTTTTTTCCTGAGGGAAAAAAAAAAAGGTTAAGGTGAGATTCTTCCCTTCTACTACACTGCCAGTCTTCCTTCACAGTTCCTGCCAAAGGAAGTCAGACTAAGTCTCAAAATTTAATTATTTAAGAATCTTTTGTGTGTGCTTCATCTTTCCAGTAACATATTCATGTATTTCCAGTTACATATTTTTCAGAAAGACCCAAGACTAACATGTTTTATTTTAGAAGGTTTAATTTCCTTCTGTCTTTTATTCTCTTCTTTTGCAATTTATGCCATGAAAGATACCAGGATAGTATGAAACAAAAAAATGTTTAAACTTTTGTGTCAGGATCGAAAAGAATGTGTTTTCCTCTTGGTTGAGTTGTTCAAAACAAAGTGAAGGAGTTTTACATTTCCCGAAAGGCTGGAAAGGCTGAATCTGTTGGGCTTTTTAATCCGCAAGTCTGTGGCCTGAAGGAAGAGCAATACTTGAATATTTTCACATGGAGTGTTACACTGCAGAATGGCGTTTTTGTGACTCATCCAGATCCACACTGAGAGCAGCATCCAGGCAGTTTTGCTGGATTAAACACTATTGACAGCAGCCCCTTCACTGAGCCACTGCCCAGCAAGGCTGCACGCCTGGGAGGCTGGGGCTGCCTCCTTACTGGCCTTAGAAGCCACGTGAGAATACAACATCAGGAAGAATATTCCACCTGCAAGGAACAACTGGAAAACGCTTGGTCTGAGGCAGAAGTGATCAGAATTTGAATGCTCCTTTGAAGGCTGTGGATTCAGTGACAAACTCCTGGTACGCTGTAGTGTGTGCTGCAATGCAGAAAAATGTCAACTCATTGCAACTGCATCATTGCAACATGATAATAGTGCAGGAATGCAAAGCTGCTTGAGCAGGATAGTATTAGAAATCTTGAATGCATTTAGAAATTTTGGCTATTACATAGCCAGTGCCATCAGCACAGATCAAGTAGAGTCTCTGCACAAAGGCACTGAACAGTAGAAATGATTTGAACATTCAGATATTGTGAGGAAAGAACATGAGAAAAGGCAGAGGGTGGTTTGTTACTGCTCCTTTGGTCCTCACAGAACACTCCAAGTCCTCCCTCCCTTCAGCCTGACCAGTTTCTCTGATTCCCCTCACTTGTCTTGTTTAATATCTCCTTTCCTCCTCCTCTCTGATTCTGATTCCCAGCTCATACATGGAAGTCCCATCAAGTGAGAGAAGGCATCTGGCAAACTCCTTTTTGCTTTTTGTCCAGCAGACTTTAGAGCTGGAGGCATCACTCACCTCCAGTTTGTGACTGAAGGAGATGAAGCAATGCACCAAGCACAGCAAATGAAAAAAAAACCTGCCTGAAAATAGAGGTGGCCCATTGTGCTTTGGCAAACTCTAAACTCTCTAAACAAAGTCAGATTTTCATCTGGGATATTCTTGCAGTTCTCTTCTCTTGTGGAGAATGCTTCACACATACAGCTGGCTGTAGCAATCCAGGTTGTTGGGGTTGCTGTGCTGGGTTTCAGCTCGGAGCATCAGCCTCTGTGGGCTGGGCAATGCCACATCCTGGCGTTCTGAATTACGTTGTCTGTGTCAAGAAGTGGTTCCTGCCCACCTTTCCTCTCCCCTCATGTGCACGCAGAGAGCTCTGTAATCTGTGCCCAGAAATTTGCTCTACCTTGAATTTGGCCTTACACAAGCCCAAGAGAAACGGCACAACTGTGTGCTGCCCAAACCCCCAATCCTTATTTCCTTCAGAGAAAAACCAGTGAGTGGTTGAACGTGGATTCTGAGCCACCAGCTGGACCATTCTGTCCTGCAAAGGAACAGCAACATTTTTGGCTAAGTGCTATAAGTTTGCAGATAAGGATCCAAAAGGACCATATGGCCATTGATTTAAACTTGCCTTATTCTTTAAAAATATGCTTTACCAGAATTATCCATTTCAGGCCCTCTAACTGTAGAGTGAGAAGTTTAATTCCCTTTTTTTTCCTTGCTAAGATAAGTGACATTATAAATACTAGAAAGAAACAAGAGTTATTTCGGGAATTTGAACTGGCATAAGTCTCATTTACAGAGACTTTTATCACCACTCTGCTGAAGATGGCAGGGACTGTGCATCAGTTGTTTGAAGAAAGCTGTTGGTCCTTGCTCAGTTCACCTCAACGCCACCATTCACCTCAGCACCAGCACTGCCGATAAAATGGGCAGTGTCACCCCAGTCAGTCGTGGTGAGAACACGTCTGGGTGTGGCTCTTTGCTATTGCAAGTGACTGATGCTGTAACAGTGACATGAAACTGTCCTGATGTATGTAAGTAACCAGGACCTCCACTAAATAAATGGCTTTTCACCCCAGAGAATGTTGGCGTTGAGAGCACCCAAGGGGCTTGCCCACTCACAGAGTTACTCCTAAAGCTCTCCTAGCAATCCAGGAATTATTAATGATTAGTCGCTCTCAGGAAAGGTCCTGTAAACACTTCCTCCTGTGAGGAAAATTAATCCACCAACATCAGAGGTAAATGAACAAAAAGGAGACAGAGGAGTCCCGTTACTTTATTCGAATCAAGGGAGAGGCCATGGGGCATTCCTCTGGGGTCTCTCCAATTTTTGGAGGACGCAGCCTCCTTTTTGTCCTAATTTCCCGACCGTATTTTCCCTCTCTCTTTCCCCATTGGCTGAGGTACTTGAGAGGTACAGACTTCCGGAATGCCTAATTTTTAAGATTCCCTTTTAATGTATACCCCCCTTTGCCCTTTCTTAATTCCTATGGAATTTATGGTTCTCCTCATTGTTTATTCGCAGACCAACAGTTTACTGATAAAAACAAATCTCTCTTTCCATTCATCAATCAGTGGAATCCTTTATCTCTTAGTGCTGGTTTGTATCTACTAGCCGGCGTACAGTTTATTTGTAAAGACAAGTCTCTCATTCCTTTCACTCCCACACTGATGGCTGTGAACAATTTGAGTGTGAGCGTGGGGAGAAAGCTCTGTGGTTAGTGCCGTTCCGCAGCCCTTGCAGAGCCCTCCCCTGGCGCTCGTCCCCGGTGTTCTGTGCTCTCACCGAGGCACCGAGCGGGGCAC
>VWPU01003085.1:70753-126311 GCA_013398955.1 Callaeas wilsoni
AGAGGGGAGAGATGGGGGCGCCCGGCGGGAGCGCGCCGGGAGGGGCACCGGGAGCGCACCGGGAGGGCACCGGGAGGGGCACCGGGAGCGCACCGGGAGCGCACCTGTCGCTGCCTCCAGCGCAGGTGAGCGTGTGGCGGTGCCGGGAAGGGCACGCGTGAAACCCCTGCTGCAGCCTCGGCCGGGGGCAGCCGGAGCACAGCGCCCGAGCTCTGCAGAGCTCACGGACAAGGTGGCAGAGGAAGCTCCCCGTGGACAGAATTCCAGCCAGTAATGCCGAGCTCAGTGCTGATGCCGGCCTAGGACACCGCTTCTAAAATTGCTGATAATGAAAAGGCTGGACATATTTGCCGCGCTGCCTGCTGCTTTGCTCTGCCTTGGCCTGTGGATCCAGGCAGCCACCCTCACAGGAGAGTGGCGGCTGCTCCAGACAGGGGCACTTCTGGCCTGAAGCCGTTTGCAACAAGCAGTCTCTGGGCTTTAGTTTGACAGGAGCAAAGACAAGCAGGAAAGAGTTGGAATTTCTGTAGCTTTAATCCAAGTTTATTTTCTTGAAGGGGAGCTCACAGAACGACCCCTTAACTCTTTGGTTCCATGTTTTTATAGGGTTACAAAGTGAGAGAGGTATAACAGAGATAGCCAATCCAAAGGTGACACGCGTGACACAGAACTAATAGAAACATCTCAGGGGAGGAACTTAGCCTAAGTTACAAATGGTAGTACAGCTAAAGATAATCTTGAAACACGCTGTCCTGTGAGAGGCCTGAATCTCTGAAACAAAGAGAGGAGGCAGGCACAGGTGACCTCAGGGGTTAAGAATTTTTATGCTGTGGACTCTTCTTTAAACCTGTCCTCTGAGGCAGAGTCTGGTGCAGTGACATTAACCCATTCTGAGTCACCCAAGATAGTCTGGGTCACTGCAACACATATTCCTATTTAAAGAGGCTTTTTAAATTCTCCATATGCTTCGTTTAAAAAACTTCCTTTAATCTTTCTGATGTTTGCAGTACCCTGGAGAATAATGAGAGTTCTCTTCTCATTTGATGAGTCTATTGCTTTTACAGGATTTGAAACACTTGCTGACCTGAGTAGCTTATGACAAAACAGGATTTTGAATTCAGATCAAACTTGCTCTGCCTTGCTTCTTTTTCTAATCCAGAGTGAACCTTATCTGTTGTTATTTTGTATTTCGCACGATGGGGTGTCATGATGGAGTAATTACTGCCACGGAGAGGATAGAAGGGCCTTGCTCTCAGAGAAAGAAACCTGTGAACATAGCCCATAATGCCTAAAAAATCTGAAACACGAGTGGAGAAAAGCAGGAGTTAAACTGGCTCCTGCATAACAGTTGCTTTGTCTTACGCTTGATGTTCCATCCTTGTGCCTAATTCCTCAGTCTTGTCTTCCATGGTGACTTCGTTAGCAATGAGATGCTAATTAAATTTCATATTTACGATTAGAAAATAAAATCATTGGACCTTTTTTAAATAGATTTTTATGAGTTTTGGCTCAGTTAGCTGAGTCAGCAGCATGGATTCTGCAAGGCTGAACTCACCGGCTTTGAAAAAAAAAGATAAATAGAGCAACTAATGATGAAAGGAGAGTCTAATCTAAAACCTCATACAGTTCCTACACTGTATTAGCTTTTGAGCATAAGAAAAATAAATTTGTTTTGGTTCCTTGTAGAAAGTCATGTAGAAAGAACCCTTCTTTTATTATGTCTCAGAGGGTTCAAAGCTTAAAATTTCATTTAATTCTTAAAATCTCAGTTGTGGCTGGAGACAATGCACTGAAAAGAGATTGATGCATCAGCACTGTTTGTCATCACCTGTTAGCTAGGAAAATATTTATTTCACAGCTCAGAATTAACACAGGTAAGCACTGGCACACAGCATCTGCCCTCTTCCCCACGGAATGTGCAGTGCTGCAGAGTTCATACAACACTAGAGAACCAGAACTACTTAAATACTGCTGCCAGCCAGATTTATAGGTGCTACAGAGAGCACTTCCCTATTAATGTAAAAATTAGCACCTCACAAAGCTTTAAAGGCCCATTTTCCCTGTACTTAGAATTTGAAGAATGTTCCAGTTGTGAGAAGATTTTTGAAAGCGCTCAACTTCAATTTAAGTGTGTACAGAAGCCCTGATTTTAAAAAGTGCTTAACGCTCAGCAGCTCTGTGATTCATAACACCACCTTACCCCACACTCGGAGGCAAGGCTTGCAAAAATCTGGCCATTTATTTTGATGCCTAAATACCACCTGTGCTCTTAGAAAATCTGACCCTAATTGCGAGCTGTGCCCTGGAGCAGGAATGAGAAATAGGGGAAATCAATCCTCACACGTGGGAGCCCTTTGCTTTTGCTCATCTTGTGTGTAACCTCACCTCAGCCACAAATGCAACACTGCATTTAAAACAACAGCTTTTCTGCACGTTCTGCAAATGATTTTGTTGTCAGCCTGTGCTAAGGAACTGTTGTGCTTCAAGGCATAATTTAGGAGAATAAAACAAACTTCCCCTGATTTTGGGATGGTTACCACCCTTTGTTAAACATCTCCTGAAGATCAGGGTTTGGGTGCAAGTAATCCTGCAAATCTTGCTTTTGTCATAGTTTTTGTAGATGTTGTTTTAACAGCAGCTGCCCATCCTTAAAAGCTGGGATGCTCACAGATGGAATGTAATTCTGGCATCACTTTACAGTTGTTATTTTCACAAATATTTACTTCCACAGTCAGCAGAGAATTCAATACAATTCTCATACCACTTCTTACTTTGACTCATGGTCAAAAACCACACCAGGTGAAGACAAATAGTCAGATTTATTGCTATTTTAGCACTTTGTTTCTCTGGTCTCTTCAAAAAAAATACACATTCACCATGAACTGAACTGGCCAGAGTTTCCTGATGAGACCAGAGTTTAGTCTCTTCCCATGGTTAGTTAACTCTTTGGGGATAAATTTTCCACATGAAAGCTTTGCAGTATTTTATTCTCTATCATCAGTGCAATGGGCTTAGTTATGGAGAGAGCAACAGAAGATGCTTAATTCCTCCTTGCAATGCTTTGAGCATAGAAAATATAGAATTGCCAAGTATTTGGCATTATCTCTTCCCCAAGACAGCAAGACAAGGTCATGGAGACATTACCACTACAAAAATAATGGACAGACAATGTACAAACAGACCATTTTTCCTTTAGATTGCTACAGAAGTGACTTGCAGGAGCCCTTCTGCAAGACAGAGAGCAAATTGTCTCCCTGTTTTCCAGAGATTGCTTTCCTGCTCTTAATTACAGGCCTTTGGTGACAGGGGATGGCTAAGGAAACCCAGCTGGCTTCTTTGCAGGAAAAAGGACCTGTTTGAGGTCCTCCTCAGGCCGTTCCTGCTCCATCCAGAGCCCCCAGCTCTCCGTCGCTGTGAGAGCACTTCCTCTGAGACTTCCCTCAGCAGCGGTGCCACATCTGAAAGTTACCCCCAAGCTGCGTTCAGAAGAAAAGGGAAGTAGGGCAGCCCCCAGCACCTTTCTGCCTGCTATAGATAGACTGTAAGTCTGAGAGAGAGGGCGGTGGGTGTAGGTTTCCGGAGCTGCACGGCACAGTCCCACAGCACTGGTGAAAAAAGAGAGAGGGCACAGGGCAAGAAGAGGAGCTGACCAGAAGGCACAGGTGGGGAAGATCTGTTCATGAAACAAGCACAACCATTCACATGTGCAAGGAGTAAAATACCAAGCGCCTTCTGATTGCTAGTGAGGGTTTGCCCTTCCTAGGCCAGGCTGCTGTGATTTATTGTAGGCTTTTTCTCACCAAATGGCATCCAGTTGTCTTCTGTGTATGTTGTGTGCTGCTGGCTGAGGTGTTCCTGCAGCTCTGAGCAAGGTGCAAGGATCTGGCCCATGAGCAGAGCACCCAGGACTGCGACAGAGTGAAGCTCATCTCTTCAGTGAGGTGCTGGTTGTGTAAGGTGTGTATGACATTGTTCCAGCTACAGTGGGGCTACAGGAGAGCAGCCTGTTCTTTAAAATTAGAGTTTGTTTTAAAGCAGTGGTTACAAAGAGGTCACAGAAAGGAATAGGGTGTAGATACGTGTTCTATCTACATAATCTATGCATTTAGATAAAATGAGCAAAATATATGTATGAACCATGGGAGTCACCACCTTTAGGAGACTGGTCAGTGTTTGATCCAACGGGATCTGTTGTTGGAAATTAGAAGCTAAACACAAATGTGCAAATCTTCACAGAGCTTCACAGATGGGAGCTATTATACCTTTGCAGAGTATTTAAGATATTTAACTAAATCATATTCTCATCACAATCAGTGCATTCTGCTGTTGTACTGCAATAAACAGTTTGCATGGGGGTCGTTTTTCATGTGTTTGGAGTAGTTTGTTAAGGTTGATCTTAAGAGGAGGGTTATCAGAGTTGGCTTCTTATTTATTCTTTCTTTGTATTTTGTGTGTTTTGACTAGGTGTGGGATTCTTTAGCAGCTGGAGCTGTGTCAGGTGAGGGTTAGGTTGGGTACCAGGAAAAGGCTCTTTGCCCAGAGGGTGGCTGGGCACTGAACAGGCTCCCCAGGGAATGGGCACAGCCCCACGGCTCCCAGAGCTCCAGGAGCATTTGGACAATGCTCTCAGGCACAGGGTGGGATTGTTGAGTGTCCCATGCAAGCCCAGGAGCTGGACTGGCTGATCCTTGTGGGTCCCTTCCAACTCGGAAAATTCCATGATTCTCTGATTCTCCATATAGGTTTCTGTCTTATTTTCCTACCATGTTATAAAGCCTGCTGTATGAAATATTATTTTCAAACTTTCCTGGGCCGTGGTGAATTACAGTGAGATTATCTGACAGTATGCAAGATTGGAGTGTGACCTTTTCTGTGTTAAGAATGGCCTACACATTTACTGACAGTTGTTTCTGAATTTGGAGATTGTTTAAGTGAGTGCAGTCCTCTCCTCGAATGCGTTCTGCGCTATCCTTTGCCTGCCTGGAGATGACAGTATCACCTACAGAGGGTCATTATCTGACTAGCTGGAAAGTGTTCTTCTCTCTGTTATTTTTTTTAAACTTCTGTAACGTAAGAGTTTGTAGAAAGTGACAATTTTTTCAAGAAACAGACTTAGTAGGAGTTTTGTTTGGCAGAGCCACAATTCTTTCTCTCTTCCTGATGTGACTTGTATTAATAGAAGTGAAATGTTAACAACACTGATAAGAATCAGGCTGGCTGTGCCAGGGTTGTGCGGGTTTCATATGTACCAGTTAATGAACCTTTGTCCTTACCAGGTTCTTGTGTAGCTCAGTCTGTGGAGATCCCTCACAAACACTGGCTCTCTGTGCCAAAGAATGTGCTGGGTTTTGTAATTCAAGAACACACTTACTGGAACCTAACCTACTGTCATCAAAGCCATTTGCATCTTTGAGCAACGTGAATTTTTAATTCAAGATGCCTCCTAAACACACAGGACTTGCCCCCAGCTGTGCCTCCGCCTCCTCCTGAGCTGTGAGAATCTCATTATCAATTGTAAAAACAAAGCGAGTCGGTCTAAAGAAAAGGTTAACCCGAGACCCAGTAATGACTTCTGAGGCGTTTGTTGGACCAGCATTCTCATGAGTCTCGAAGCCTGAGGAGACAGCTTCCTTCTTAGATCTTGGCTTTTAGCACACATAAGTTGAAAGGAAATGCTTGTGTCAGTAGCTGATGCTCCAGAACAGAAGGGCAGCTATATAAATATATTTGTACTGCGATTTCTGCTGCCCTCCTCATCACCATGCAGAACAGGACAGAGCATGTGTAGATTAAAGCATTTGTTAAATGTCAGGCTCTCAGCTCTCCACTGCGACTTTGCAAATCCTTTAAAACAGATGCACTGAAGTCCTATGGTAAATTATTTATTTTCATTACTGTGCCATTATCTCGATTTGCATGCTCAGAAGTAACGCTGATTCCTGATGTTTCAGGATCTGTGGAAGGTCCTTCCCTATTTATTCCCACATTCCTTCCCTTTGCCTTTAGTAAGGCCTTTCCTGTTCTCATCTCTGTCTCACTTTTGTTCCTCACTTTCATTCTGTTGAGTTCCTCTTTCTCTTACTTTCTTTTTCTTTTCCTGTTCCCTTTTTATATTTCCTTTTCCCTTGACCTCACCATTTTTCACCCTCAGATCTCATCTTTCTCTCCCCTCTTCACTTTTTTTTCCTGCATCTCTCATTGTTCATCTCTCTCATTTCTCTTTTTTTTTTTTTTTTTTTACACATATTAGTGTTCAGTAATGGCAGTATGGCAGTTTCTGAAACCTGGGTATCAGATTCTCAAACAATATGTGAAAACAGAAAAATACCCATCTAATCACCAGTGTAGATATTGGCATCAGGAGGACAAACGTCCCTCCACAGACCCCAGAGGGAATCCCAGTGACTCAGGGTGCCTGGAAACCAATCTTTGGAGAGCATTCCAAAGTGGAAGTATAAAATGGTGAAATGAAGAGTTTTGAACACAGCATTTTTCATTCACTAGAGAGGAACTGGATTCTAAATTCATGCCTAATTTAAAATGGTGAGATGAATCCACCCCCAAAATTTGCTCCTCTCTCAGTAGTGCTTAAACCGTGTGTTACTGCCAGAGCTGGAAGCAGCTTCATTGTTTGTAGGAAATAGTGACACACAAAAAAATGACAGTTGTCAAAACATGGTTTCAGCTATTTGCAGAGGAGGATTTTTCCATTGTCTTTGTTTATTATCAATAATGTGTGTGCTACACCCAGAGCTGATTGGGTGCTGCCTGTTCGAGGCTGCACAACCTGCTGTCAGTTGGCCATTGAGCAAAATGAGTCATTTCCTTCCTGTCAGATCAGGTGGTGCGAGCTCGGATGCTCTAGAGCTGCCACACTTGGGGAAGAGGTAGAGCAGATACTGCCAGCAGGTGGGGTGTCACAGGGAAAGCACCAATCTCAGCCTTTAATGAAACAGAAATCATTACAGCATCCTTGCTGCTCTGACTGGGGTCTTTGCAACAGTATTGCATTGGCAAAATAACGTTCTTAATGTGTAAATAGGGTTTTCCTCCAGAAAGCGATAGGAATTGTATGGAATTTCATTTGCAATTTCAAAACACACAAAAGCTCCGTGTAGTAAGTGTGGAATCCAGTTCATTCCTTGTTCAGCTCTTAGGCAGTATTATCCTGCAATACTGAAAACTTGTCTGCCTTTGTTCCTCGATGTTTTCTGGGTTAGGTGGTTCTGAACAAACTGTTGGGTGTCCTGACTGACAACACCAATAACTGATCTGTGCTTTATATATGAGTTACCCTTCTTTTTTTTTCCTGAGATGGGGTTTTATATGGATCTGTTCTTAGGAAAGTAAATAAAGACAAAGACAGTGGTAATTAAAGAGCATTCCAAGAGTATTAATTCTTCTGACCCTCTTCTGTTAGGTCAGGAGTAGTGATCAGACATAAATCTCTGATTTATTCCATTGCTTGGTTTGGTTTGTTTGGTTTTTTTTTTTCAGAAGGGAGAAGTACTGAATGATAGAATTCTTCATTTCTTTTTCTCTCGCTTTGTTGTTGATCTTATAGTTATGAAAATGAAGGGAATTTTCTTTCTCTCTTCTGAAGCCAGATGAAGATGCCTCCAGAGCTCTGAACCAGTTAGGGGGTTTGGTTTGCTTCCTTCTCCCTCTCTTCTATTCAGAAAATGGGAGTGCTGCTCATGTTAGCTCCTGAAGATCTAGCTTTACCTCCCTGAAGCCGTGCAGGTCTGCTGGTGTTTGGAGTGTCTTTTGTAGGCTGTGTGGAACAGGAAGATTGACTCAATTGAATTGAATAAGACATTTTGTCCAAAAAATAATCCTATTTTGTGTTTAAAGCTTCTTGCTCTTCTATTACTTTGGTATCTCTTATTCTATTTGTTTCCTTTTCTATTTTGTTGGAATAAGTAAGCCGGTTGAATCTCTTGTATAAAGAAGGGGTTCTGAGATACGCAGAATGGTTCTTTTCATGTGCATCACTATGACCCAAAGCAGAAATACAGCCCAGCCCACTCAACAGAGCTGCCGCCTTCAGAAAGTGTTCTGAGGCCTGCAAAGTCAGAAGTAATAAAACTGCACTAATAATAAATATTTTTCTGGGGACTTTCCATCTCAGTGGTTCTGTGTGCTTTGCAGTCACTAATTAACAAGTCCTGCCTTGTCATAAACATACCCATTGCCAGCCTTGTTTCCAGGTGGGGATGCTGAGGTAGAAGGAATGGATATAAAGTGCAAATTCTTGAAGGCAGATGAAGACACTGTCTCATCTCCTTTGGGAGTCCGGACTTAGACATCTGAAACGAAAAATATTGCAAGGATAGGTAAGCAAATTTAGTCGTCTTTATCAATGTTTAAGCCTTTTAAAAGTGGTTTTCAGTACCACAGAACATCCAGAGAGCAGCCAGCATAATTGGAAACTGCTGGTATTCAGCATTTCAGAAAGCCTGGAGGGCACACAGAGCTCTCCTGTCCTTAAGCAGAGGAATATAATTTCCTTATCACACTTTAAACTGTGACTTTCCTCTAAAAGTAAAAATAGCTCTAAATCCCTTTGTGGTTTTGTGGTTCTCTGATATTGCAAATCTGCACATATCCACACAAGCAGCTTTTGAGAAAATCACCCAGTTGTTACACTTTGTCATGTGAGGTGCTGTACAAACTGCAGGGAGAAAAGACATTGCCCCACGGACTCTGGAGACGTGCAGAGAAAGAGGATGTAGGACAACACCCTCAAGTGGTTTAGGATAAATAGATATAGTTTTAGAGTGTTGTTTTCATCTTTATTTTTGGTTTAAAGTATGATGATTTAGATGCAATTCTTTCATACTTAGCATTTAACATAAAAATTAACTTATAATAGGCAAAACATTCTTTGTGCTGTGGTTTCTTTTTAAATACTGCCAGTTTGTGAACATCTCTGACAAATGCAGAAATCCAAAACATTACAATAGATTACCTCTTCCAAAATAAACTTTCTTCTGCTTCTCAGTATGAAGAGACAACCCTTTTTTTCATATTTCACAAAGAGTATATCAGGAAATCAGAAACCTGTGCTGAAAGCTGCATTTGCAGTTGGCTACACGGCAATTCCCGAGTATTTACAGGCTGGCAGGAATTGAGAGCACGGGGATGAAAATAATTAAACAGCTGAAGGGTTAATTTTTGCACCATCATCAAACAAAGCACAAAAAACAAAAATGAAGCTTTAGATGTGACCTGATGATGAGCACTTTATAGAACCCCTGGGTCTGAAGCCTGCAGGCTTTATTCCCTTGATCAGTGGAGAGTGTCACTGACATATGAGAGTGTGGAGTCTGAGTGAGAGCAGAGAGCAGCTTTAACTGCAAGGTGATTTGTTCAGCTGAAAAATGCACCACGAAAAAACCAGCAAACATACAGAACGATTCATTTGTGTGTAACAGCCAGCAGAAGGATAGTCCCTGAGAGAGAAAAGGAGACAAGGGGAGCAGAGTGTTCCTTTTAATGTAAAAAGGGATTCTCTCTTTTATTTGTCTACATCTACAGAGACCTTTGAAATGGATGGAACTAGCTGAGATTATTACTGGATTAAACTCTCCTGCAGTTAAAAGCTATTTTGTATACTAACTACTGAAAGGAGCAGCAGGAGAGCAATTTTTTAACTGCTGTGGTGATTTCTGATTTCTTTTTGCTTAATATCTGTTGAAGTCAGTCCAAGTCTGTGACTTCACACCTGTGATTTGTATCGAATGCCATAGTATTTCTGTGACATATCACAAATATGATATGGATATTGTTAGTTTACAGCTAACTGGATGTGTTAGTTTACAGCTCAAGAGGTGTTGGAATCACAATGTAGATAATGGTAATAAAGATCAGATTGAATAAGTGATTACACATTTGAAAATATTTAAAATCTGTAAGTTTTGATTTTGTAAGTGAAAACAACTTTTCTGCAATATCATCATAGGAAGGAAGGACAGAAGCAGGAAATAAGGGCTATAAAATGCCTAGAAAATGCACGTACTGCTAAAAAACTTCTGAAATTAAAGCCAGTAATAGAAGACCTTTATTGGTTTCCCACTGAGTTTCAGTTGTTACATCTGAGTTTTTGACCAGCACACCAAAATTTCAACCAATGGCAAGCATTTTGTTTCCTATTCAACATTATATTAAATACTAAATCAAAGAATTATTTGCTCAGTAGGAGGGGTTCTGCACTAATCTCAGCTGTTCATTGCTGTTTTCTCTGGAACAGCTCCACGAGGGTTGTGCTCTTAGACCAGCCTGGCCAAAGGCTCAGAAGGACGCCTCAGGCTCTGGGAAGGGCAGGAGATGCCTGTTACATCCCTGGGAGCTGGTGGGCAGCACGGCAGTTAGGACAGAGCTCAGCTGTGATTCTGGCAGGGCATTTCCGAGGCAGAATGCCAAAGAAGGAAGCAAAAGGGAGAGTCTGACGTTCCTCCATGGCAGTGAAGGACCACTCCACTGAATGCCGTTTCTCAGGGCTCGCTCCTTAGCTCCTGTGTTTAGCAGGAGTTTGCTACCAGAAATCGCCTTTTAAAATTCTTAGCCACTCATCCAATATACGTCTTACTTTCCCATTAAACATTATGTCCCCAAAATAACAGTATGGATGTATCGTGCCCGTACACAAGGGACTATTGGATGAAGATTTTTTTCAATGTCAGGTGAAAAAAAAAAAAAAAAGCGTATTCGTGTTGAGAATTACGCTGATGAGTGAACTCTTCTTTGAATCATTTAGTGGAGAAATCCCTTACTAATGTCCTGAGGGAACTGCTGACAGTGTGCAATAATTTCTGGTTCAGCGCAGCAGATTGCAAGATATCTTGCATTTTATGAAGTTCAGGCAAGTGCTTCTTTTGCACTCTGAGGTCCATCCGTGAGCATCCTGGTACGCTCCCAGAAATGAAAGGGCCTGTGAGTCTCCTTTTCTCAGCTGCAGTGGATGGCTGTGGCTGTGAGCTGACTGAGGCACTGTGTGACCTTCTGCTTCACTGCCTTCTACTCCCCGAAGTCCAGCTTCTCCAATTATGGAGCGTTTGTTAAATTCACCTTTGAAGTGAAATACAGTTACTTCAGAATAAGTGGTGGAGAGTAAGGTTCGTGAGAATGTGTGAGGACTTCAGATGAAGCTCTTTCACCTTTAGCATTCCTCCCACTGCAACTTGCTTTGTAAAGCTTTTTCCCTATTGTTTTACCTTTATTCTGCTCATTGCTTCAGTGTCATTCTTACCACACATAAATACCAGCATTCAGTGAGAATTTCACCCAGCCAGTGTGAAGTTCATAAGATCAGGGAGATTTTTCCCCTAACTGTAGCCTTGCCCCATGATTCTGGATCCCACTGAACTGCCCTGGTCTTTCTGGCCCTCTGAGGAGTGCTGTCTCTCCCAGAATATGTAATAGCAGTCACTGGAGTAATGAACCCACATGCAAGCATCGAAGCTAACGTGGAATGAGTGGTTCCTAGGATGTGAAGCTCCAAAGAAAAGAACTCTGCTGGAGTACGGGAGAAGAACAAAGCCCCTGGCAATACTCCCTTAATTTCTCCATACTGTGAAGAACCATCCAGATTTTTCTCATAGAGATATTGAAATGCAGACTAGGATTTTTGACAAATTGGGAAAGCTTTTAAAAGCATCAAGCAGAGAGCATGCATTGTTTTTGTAGGAATATTCTGTATTGCATTATGTGAGAACACTGACAAACACATTATTTAGCAGATTAGCACTTTTGCCTTTAGTTTCCGAAATGAGGAATTAATAGCCCTTGGCTATGCTGTTTATGAGCTGGTTTTGCCCAGGGATGCTCCGTGTTACACAGGCTGCTCCCCAGTTCCTAAAGCTGGAAGCTGAGAAAAACAACATGTTGCTTTTGAGGTCTTTAGTTACTGATTACCAGCAAAGCCTCATGAAGCACAGCTCTCGTCTCATGTGATCCAAGAACTGCATATTCTATTTCCACCAGGGTCTCTGAACTTGAAATAGAAGCTTATGGTCCACATGGCACCTGGATCACAAGGGCCTGTGAAAGCTAGAATGCAAAAATAGTACTAGTTGAAAGGTTAATATTTATTACAAAATAAAGCAGGAAAGTTTTTTTTTTAAAGAAGTTTCTTTAGTTTTAACTTCAGTACAAGTTTTCTTGCCTCCCTGTAGCCTGCCATGTAACCTTCTCTAATGAGGTGGGTAGAAATTAGGAGCTGGCAGGAAATTGCTGCGCAAGCACTCAGAAACCGTGTGACAGCATTTGCATGAGTCAAGAACTGCGGTGATACAATGCTGTTACCTCCCCCCTCCTGCGGGGAACAGCAAGGCCTGAGCTCCCAGGTTCCTGCACTCACCTTTCTGCATCCACAGCCAGCTGCAGACACAGACCTGCCTTAACTCTTCTTGTGTGCAGCCACTTACAGGTACTGGCTCGTCACATCTGTGCAGGTTCCCATCAGCACAGCCGGGAGGAGCAGAGGAGGTGAGGATGAAAGCCTTCATTGCCTGCAGCCAGTATTTGTCTTTGCTCTGAGCTCTGCAGGTTCATTCTCTTCTTGCCTTGCACCGTGCCCTTTGCCATTGCCTCTCTTGAGCAGAGGCATCCTCTGACTTGTAGAGAGCTTGGTGGAGTTGGCCGAGTGCAGATTTATCACTGGAGAGCGATGAGCAATAGTTCTTAGGCTCAAGATAACACTTCTGTGAACTGTCATTTCCCAGATGAACCCTGGACAGGCTACACTTCAAACAGCTTCAATATTGGGCGAATTCAGCATTAGTCAGAAGTGCTCCTGAGCTCATCCCATATGACATGGAAGCACAAAGCAGTACTGGGATTGCAGCTGTCCTGCTTGGTGCTCATTTGCCAATTGTTTCCCTCGTTCAGGAGCAGAGCCAGAGATGGATGACTGCCTGGAGACACTGAAAGATGAGGAGGAGGCTTTGTGGGAGAATGTGGAGTGCAACCGACACATGCTGAGCCGCTACATCAACCCAGCCAAGCTGACACCCTACTTACGGCAGTGCAAAGTCATCGACGAGCAGGATGAGGACGAGGTGCTCAACTCACTTACGCTGCCCTCCAAAATTAACAGAGCAGGTAATTACCTGGTCAGTGGCTCCATCTGCATCTCTGAATAGCTTTGCTCTGCTAGGTCTGGAGAGAGCCTGTATCAAGCTACAGATTATCAGATGAAAACTCCTCATCTTATTTACAGGAGGTTTAAAGTAAGGGGGGATTCTGCTGCTATTTTGATAACAAAGACTCTTTCCAGTGCTGTGCAAACTGGAGCTCGTGGGGTTCAAATTCCCATCAAAGCCTTGGCAAATATTTCAGTTAACACAAGCAGCAGCCAGTGCCATTCCAGGAGTAGCTTTGCAGAGGTCTTGCGTTACTTCGTGATTTGTCACTGAAGGATCTGCCATCCCCGCCTGGTAAAGGCTGCACTGAGTAACTTGTCCTTTGAAATTTCTGTTCCAGAGACCAATTTGCCCACGCTCCTTCAGAATAACGATCTGCACAAACATATGGAATTGGTGGCATTACTTTATGGGTTCAGCTGAACTCAGTTAACTAGCCAGATTTTGCACAGCTTTTTGCTGTGGCAGAGATGAACCTTAGGCAGATCTGACTTCAGGGATGTGGCATTTGCTGGTGCTGCTGGTGGGGCTGATGTGTCACCTCTCTGCTGTCTGTACCCAGGCCGACTGCTGGACATCCTCCACACCAAGGGCCAGAGGGGCTACGTGGTGTTCTTAGAGAGCCTGGAGTTTTACTACCCTGAACTCTACAAACTGGTGACAGGGAAAGAACCTACACGGAGATTTTCCACTATTGTTGGTGAGTAGAATCGATCACAAAAGAGCCTGTTGAAGTAGGGACTCTCTGGAAGACTGGCTTGGTTTTTTTCAGGCAAGAAGTGGAAATAAAAGCTAATCTTGGTGTAGCATGCTTTTCAGTCCCCTTCAAAGCAAAATTGGTAGGTAATGTATAAAGCAAAGGGACATCCCAGCTGTCTGAATGAAGCTGAAGAACTTCAAATGGAATGATAGGCATTACCAGAATTCTCAAGAGAAGCTGTATTGGAACAGTGGACTAAATTACACTGATGACCTACACATGTGCAGCACATTTGAAGCATTCAGATTAATTGTACTTGTACAGATTAATTTTACAAAGGTTGTGCTATTTCTACAGGCTCAGCTGAAACAAGACAAATGTAAAGGCTTAATCTTCGATCCAGACAAGCTGTATGTGTGTATATTGTGATTCTGATACCACTGTGCTGTGTTATATTTGTACTCTTCCCAGTTAGACATACAGATGTGTATAAATTTGTGCAAATTCTGCACCTCTGTGCATACTCTGGGCCTTTTGTTTCTTACTTGGTTCTGCTGATCCTACTTATTACCTTATTATTAAAGTAACTTAAAGGAGCTGCTTTACTAGACGTTGATAAGCTGTTCAAACATTTTCAGTGGAGGAGGGACATGAAGGCCTTACCCATTTCCTCATGAATGAGATCATCAAGCTCCAGCAGCAAGTGAAGACAAAGGACGTGCAGCGCTGTGAGCTCCTGGCCAAGTCCCGCCAGCTGGAGGATGAGCGGAAGCAGCTAAAGCTGAACAAGATAGAGCTGCTGACCTTCCAGGAGAGATACAACAAGATGAAGGAGGAGAGGAACAACTACAACGATGAGCTGGTCAAGGTGAAGGATGAGAACTACAATCTGGCCATGAGATATGCCCAGCTGAGTGACGAGAAGAGCATGGCTGTGATAAGGAGCCGAGACCTGCAGCTGGAGGTGAGATAAATGCTCTGGGGGGCTTTAGTCAGGGGCAGCAATGGAGGGTGCCAGTGGCATCGGGGAAAATGAGACCTCCTCTGACAGCAGAAAGGTGTAGAGCTCTCATTTGCTTTGCTTACCCAGATGATTGGAGGCATCACTGTACGGAAATGCCAGCTGCAGTGAAGTGTATTAATGGAAGATAAAGAATTAACAGAACACAAGTAAAAATAAAATTTAAAACATAATTGCTTGCTAAAAACCATAATTTTAGCTTTTTTAGGCTCAGTGATATCTTGGTACAGTTATCCAGGCTTGCGCTGCAGCTGCTGGGGGTTTATTCAGAAACGTATTCAGAATTTTCTCCTGTTTTTCCGGATCCAAATAGTCCATCTGCAAAAAGCACAATGTGTGGTCAGCCTCCTAAGTGTTCATTCTGTTTCATATCTCTTTCTGTATTGGAGGATTGAGGATGTGCCACTTTTTTTTTTAGTCCAGGTGTTCTAAAATTTCACAGCCAGCCCATATGAGTTGTAGCTGGCAAGTAGCAGGTTTGTACTTGAGACTTCACCAGTTCAGTTGTGGCCATTCAGCACCCAGTTATCAACTTCTCATTAGCATTCACAGTTTAAGCTATTTTCCCCCTATGTTTTCCACCTGGAAGTGGGAGATTTTTTTCAGAGCTAGGAAGGATTCCCTTCCTCTCCTCTTTCTCCTTTTCACTGCTCCCTGCTGCTCTAGATTGACCAGCTGAAGCATCGCTTGAACAAGGTTGAAGAGGAGTGCAAGCTGGAGAGGAACCAGTCTTTGAAGCTGAAAAATGATATTGAAAACCGACCCAAAAAGGAACAGGTTCTGGAGCTGGAGCGGGAAAATGAGATGATGAAGACTAAAATCCAGGAGTTACAGTCCATCATTCAGGTATAAAAGCAGATTGCTGCCTTTAAAATCCAAACTCACGCATGCTCAGGTACAGTGCAGGAAGTGTTGGCTGAAACCTCTGCCTGCAAAGCTGCAGCCATCATAAGTGCAAAGTTTGGACAACCAGAAGGCTGGTTGTACAGCTCCCAGCTGCCTGCAGTGCTCCTTGTACAGACACATGCGTGAGGAGGAGTTCTACAAAAATAGTCCTCTAAAAAAATCAAGTGTACATGAGAAAATGACTCTTCCAAGAGTGCAGTGTTTAATTGCTGAACATTGTACCAGCCTGTCACTACAAATCTGTGTTAAACAGCCAGCACAGGAGTTTCTGACAGTGGCTCTGTGTACCCCGTGTTAGGCTGTTATCATATCTTTGCCAAAAGGTTTTAATGAAGCAGAGGATAATAAAGGTTCCTGTACTTGAGTGGTCACTAAGCACCAGGGTGCCCTGCAGATCCCTGCTGTAACTTGCACAGGGAGCTCGCTAACCTGTGTTTGGGCAGGAAGGGCAAACAGTTGATGTGCAGCACATTTAGGACTCCTCCGTGAAGAACTTAGCCAAATATTGGGATATATGTGAGATGGCTTAGCACTTTGTTGGAAAAGACTTGCGGCATTTTAAAATGACACTTAAATATTATCAACAGAAGGCCTTTCAGAAATGACTGTGGCCTCTAGCAGTGCCTAACGATTCTTGGTTCTAACACAAATCCAATTCAAAAGTTGAAAAAGAGCGTAGGATAGAAGATTCTGGGAGTTCTGGTCCATGTAGGTCTCTTATATTAATTGAAATGGTCTTATAGCACTTAAAGAAACAGAGAAATAGCAAAAAATAGGATTTAAATTCTCCTAAGCAAAGGTATAAATTCGAGCTAGTTTGTTTTAGAAATGCTTGGGTATGCTTAGAAATACTGGAAAACCAAAATGTCCCTGAAATCTGCAACTCAGTCTAGGTATTTCAAAAATAAATATGCATATTCCTTGCTGGCATTTTATGCTTTTTTCATCTTCCATTTATGCTTAATTTTGGATGGCAATTATGTGTTGGAACCTGCCTTGGTAATCTTGTTGATTTGAAATCTGAAAGAAATTATATTCCTGGACAGTGTAGAAAATGAAGCAGTGGTACAAGGTACTCCAGGCATGTTTAATATTCTGTGAGCACAACCCTGCAAAGCCTATGCATGCCTTAAAAATTCTCCTGAATATTTTCTTAGGCCCTGCTCTTTGGAAAAGGGTGATTTTTGTGCTCAGTGAGAGCTGATTAATAGAAAAGAGTTTTGAATGCAGGGCTTGGAGTGAAGAATTGTCACTGCATCCAAACTGGATCAAATTATAGCCAGTACAATAGACCAGTAAAACAGTTCCTTCATCAGACTGTTCTGACTGCAAGACAGATTTTATTCATCTTTTCTGACACTGCTTTAAAATATGAACAAATGTCCATCTCTTCTGCTGCTTTCCCGTTGCAGTACCTTGTTCATTTGCTATTCCTCTTGCTTGTTACTGTCTCTGATACTTTTCTCCCTGCAAAACTATTTTCTGTTTCCCTGGCCTGGCTCTTAAAAATGTCTTTCCTCAGGCTGACAAGAGGGGTTTGCCAGATTCAGACAAAGCCATTTTGGATATTCTGGAACACGACCGTAAGGAGGCACTGGAGGATCGTCATGAGCTGGTCAACAAGATCTTTAATCTCCAAGAGGAGATTCGTCATGTGGAGGACTTGAGAGACAAGGTGAGAAGTGGAAGGGTAGAGAGATGGGATATCTCAGGCTAGTGCCCAAAATGCCTCTGAGAGCAGTGGTGGTAAACAGTGTGTCATTTCCAGTATCTTGAGGAGAAAGAAGATTTGGAGTTGAAGTGCTCAACACTAGGAAAAGACTGTGAGATGTACAAGCACCGCATGAACACTGTGATGATACAGCTGGAAGAGGTGGAAAAGGAGCGGGACCAGGTATCTCACAGTTACAGTGGGGGAAAATCAATAGCAAAAACCTCTATCTGCTCTGTGTCACTTTGGGGAATTGTAGGTAATTGGGCCCAAAATATCATTATAAAATAAGCAGTTAAAAGAATTACTTGTTGAGATTTGCATTATGGTAATTAAACACAGGGTAATATTAGGTTGTTTCCACAGTGTAGCATCTGGCAGGCAGGACCAGGATCTTAAAACAACTCCTGCAAGGCTTTATGTCAGTGTCAAGTCACCCCATTTGCACTCTGGGACATTTTTCAACCAACCTAGAGCGAGCTGTAAATGAACCACCCTCATCATCATAATTTTTAATGGTGCTACTGAGGCACATCCTGCTCCTGATTGCTGTGTTAATGGGTGACTGGGTACCACTTCTGAAGTCCCCGTTGCCAACACCTCACAAACAAAAGCAGCAGGAGAAGGGTCTGGTGCCCAGGTGCCAAAGAGGTTTCCTGCCCCCGCTGCAGGCGTTCCGCTCGCGCGACGAGGCTCAGACCCAGTACTCGCACTGCCTGATTGAGAAGGATAAATACAGGAAGCAGATCCGGGAGCTGGAGGAGAGGAACGACGAGCTCCGAATCGAGGTGGTGAGGAAGGAAGCGTGCATCGTCAACCTGGAGTGCAAGCTCCGGCGCCTCTCCAAGGACAACAACTTCCTCGACCAGGTACGGCTGAGCAAGACAGACATCGCCTCTTTTGTTAACACTTGCTTTTGCAAACATTTTGGTCTGGAAGGGAGAGGGGACTTTTTTTAATTCTTTCCATGAATTAACTGAAAAAATAATCTCCTCCTACTAAATGTCAGTGTTGTGAATTCTTTGCTGTAGTGTTGTTCAAGTTGTCTGTCATGCACATGGCTTCCCAAAGGCTGCCATTCCACAGCTTGACTTTAAATGGAGGGGAAAGAAATGCAGAAAACCAATTATTTTCTACACAGGGGTAGAAACTACAAATATTTTTTTATGAGCCTGAGTGCAACAGAATTCAATCTGTGGACAGAAATCTCCACAAATCTCAACCCAAATTACTGTTTGGGTCTGGAGCCCCATTCTACATCAGCTCCTGAAGCACTGGAGTCGCAATAGGTTCAATCGCATTACTCTAAAGGAAGGTCATGAGTTGTACCAAACTGGTCTCAGAAATAAAGTGTTCCCTTGTGATCTTTAGAGTTTGCCACGGAATCTCCCCATTACCGTTATCTCCCAGGCCTTTGGGACTTCTGGCCCAAAAGCCAACGGTCAGGAAGCCGATGACTCCTCCACTTCTGAGGACTCTCCGGAAGACAACAAATTCTTCTTGCCTGATCAAGTTCGTCTCAAGAGAAGAGTGAACCTAAAGGGGATCCAGGTGTGTCTGAATCTGAGGCTGGACTGAGGCAGAGCAGGGACTGCGTTAGAACTATCAGACATAACACGTTGTGGCCGTGCCTCTGAAACTGCTGTAAAGATAAGAATAGATTTGTGTATGATAGTGAGCTGTCAGTTTTTGCCCTGTGGTGATGTGCATCTTGAGGAGCAGATCTAATCAGGCTTCATAGACTGTTTTCTGTCCCTTCTCCCCATTTTCTGTTTTCTTCTTGCTTCTGCTGTTCATTCACATTCTTGGAGCGTTGTCAATAAATTGATTCTTTGCCTCCTTAACATTAGTGGAAAAAAAAAAATGACATAATGCCTGAGGTCCAACACACACTGAAGGTGAAAAACGAAGCGTTGGTGGAAAAGCTCTCAGCAGCTGGAAGGAAAAATAGAAAGAAATGGACATAATCTAGAGCAAAATTAACTATCTAATTTAGAATTAAATTATGGCAATTTCCTCACCCCTAACAGGAAGGAGTAGCATGAGTTAGGTTCATGCTTTCCCCGACTAGCTGCATTCACATGGCTATTATCTGATGCTGTATTCATGAATTGTAAAAAAAAACCACAAAAATCTAACATTTGGGCTTTTGAGGTTCTCTTTCCTTTCATCTGCATTTGAATTCTCCCTGCCCTTCATAACCTTTCTGAGCTGTGACTGTCATTATTACTCATGGCGATAGAGCTGCATTTTTCACATTGCACACTCCAAAAGGGTGCCTGTTGTATTAACAGCTGCCTGAAACCAGTCCCAAGGCACCCATTTCACCTTTTGTCTCTTTGTTTCCTCAGCAGAACCTGAAAATTGCAATGCATTTGGGCCAGACATTCAAAAGTAGTCAGGTAGCTAACCCTCCACCACTGCTGTGGTATTTAGATACTTAAATATCTTCTAAATTTTGGGTCCTGCTGTTTAAAGGAGAACAAGTATATTACAACCTAATAATGAAAAAAGGTGGTGAAAATATCTGGTTTGCAGTGTATGGTAAATATTCTGCGTTTGTGCTGATTTTTGTCCTCTTTCTTTTAGATAAGTCCAAGAGCTAAATCCCCTGTCAGCATGAACAAAACATCAGAGTTTCAAGGTCAGAAAGAGCACCCATGTCCTTATTCCTTTTCCATTGCTTTGTCTCTTTCACTTAATCTCTTTAAGTTGTTTTAACAAATATGCCAACCAGGGAAATTGTAACTAAGTCCAAGTCAGTTTAAAAAAAAGGTGTCTCTCACAGATACCAATGTAATAATTTAAAGCAATCAAGTGTTCTACTGCACTGTCCTCTCAGTCCAAAGATACCTCCACAGGCACACGATGTGCATCCCATAGCTTACCTAAATTTTCTGTTTATTCAGTTTTCCTTTTAGTTTACAAAAATTGTAAAGTCCTTTGTGTGACATCTGTACTAAAAATCATTATCCCATTCTCTTTTTGCTGTTGGAAAAATCATTCAAGCTGAAAAGGCTCTAATCTAGTGATTGTCTAATGAGTTCCTTTGTCCTTCAGTAAAAGGGAATTAATTTTAAATCTAAAGCGTTGCAAAGGCTGGGAGAGGGGGATTGACCCACGCCCCAGCCAGCTGCCAAGTTACCAAATTTGCTGCTGTACACTCATGTTTGAGCTACTCCTAATTCCTCTTATTTGTGTAACACTATCCCTGAACCAAACACCATCAGAGGCAGCACTTCTTCAGTTGTTGTGTGTGGCCCCGTTGGACAAAACAGCGTGGGACACACGGCTCCTGCTCCAGGGTATTCCATGTTCAACAGCAGCTTTCCCGTCAGGCAGCGTGCAACCTCAGTACCAGTCAGAGGTGCTGAGGAAGGGAAGGAATCCACATCCACTCTGTGTTACCTGGGGCTGCTGAGGGATATCAGGCTTCTTGGTCCCTGTTGTAAATTCTTTGTTGTAAAAAAAGTGTAATTCTATGAGCCAGCCTTGCAGATCGCCACATTCAGGTGGTGAAATTAAGGCATAAATTCACGAAACAATCCTTCTTTAGTTTGTCAAATGGCATTCATAGATCTATTAAAAACATCCAAGACAGAGCTGAGAGACCAAGTGGGCAGGAGTCTGTGCAGAGGGGTGGGAATTTCTGTGCTTTGTTGGGAACTGCCGGGGAAGGAACGGGAGCCAGAGCTGCAGGGCAGGAGCGTGTCCAGACCCCTGCCCAGTACAAGATCAGCTGGAATGGAAAGGGAACGGAAGTGCAGTGGCACATCTGTGAGAGAGTCTGCACTGGAGGCTGTCTGACACTCTTCTCTCTGGTGTGTTTTGTCCCTGTGTTTCCCTGCGTCCCCTGAGTGCAGCAGTCCGAGCACAGGAGGAAGACGGGGCCGAGGGCAGCACGGGCCGCACGGACACCAGCTCCTCGGTGTCCATCGCTAACTCCATCAGCAGCTGCGAAGTCACCAAGATTGTAAGGATGCCCCTTGCCTGTCTCCAACCCTCTCTCCTAATGTGGTTCAGAGCTTTCACAACTCAGTATTAGCACTTCCCCAGCATCCCAGCTGTGATCACATTCAAGGCCCTTGTCAGAAGCTCCCTTAATCCTTTTACCAGCCTTTTGTTAGAACTATGTTATTAGCCTTTCCCAAAGTCACAGAATTGGTTTATGTTTATTTAAAGATATTTCAGAGGTATTTATGACCTCTTGCTGTCTCCTTATGCCATTTAACATTTACTGTTAGAAGAAAGAGATTTGCTTTAAAAGCTGCTTTGTAACTTATCTGAAAAATTTTAAGGTTTTTTTGAGTTCTATAATGCTTTTCCCATCTATAAGTAACAGCGAGTGAGGAAAGGGGTGCAGATCACAGTTGGAAATTTCTGCGTACCATAGTCAAACCATTTCTTCCCTGCTTGCTGTATCCCCATAATCTTCCAAGGTAGATATTCCATTATACATATGTGAGCACTGACACAGCAGGACAGGCAGATAGAGAGAGTGCTCTTGCAGAGTGTTAATAACAAAGAACAAAACATCTTTCTAGAACACCGTGAAAAATGCTGCCCCCAGGAAATTAAAATTATACTCAAGAATAGCCAGGAAAGAACTTACTGCCACTCGTAATAAGCTTAGCTGGGTTAGGAATATTTTTTGGAATATCTGTTGGATGTTTAGATGACTTATACCGTCTTCTCTCTAGTGCAGTTCAGGGTTTAGTTTCCAGTGTACTGGAAGATTAATTATTTAATATATGGAGATCTGTATTTTTCTTCCTCACTCCAACTGTATATATATTTATGTAAGTACACATACTACTTTTCATCCCCCTCCTCCTATGTCAGCTGTGCCACACGTACACCACACATCAAGGGTACAGTTACAATGGCTTAGTAAATCAGGCAGTTATGTGGTCGCAGGAGAAGGTGCAGTGCCAGCATACAAGCTGTGCATTGAGCTAAAAACTGGGATATATGAGTGCTCTTGGATTCTGCAGCTGGAATCAACTTCTCTTCTTTCTCTGTGTGTGCTTCTCAGTGCAGAGTACAGCCAGTGCTCAGCACCGTTGCTAATGCTGCCGTGAGTTAGAAGTGAGAGCACATTTCAGCCAGATAACCTTTCTGACACCTTTTGGTTTCTCATTCAAAGCAAACCCTGCGGAATCGCAACGACAGCATCATGTCGACCACTCCCGAGCCTCCCGGGAACGATTCCATCGTGCGGCGTTGCAAAGAGGACACCCCTCACTGCAGGTGGGTCACACGTGGGGAAACCTGCCCTGACCCTGATGGCACAAGGACATGGGGAAAAGGGCTGTAGAGGTCCTTGTGCCTGCCTCTGGTTGAAGAGCCTCTATAAGGCATAGGATGAACTCAAACTTCTCAAGGCTGCAGCCCTTCATCCCACATTTTGTCCCAACGGCTCGGGAGCGTCTGGCAGTTCAGCTGGGATGAATGACACAGTGGTACCCCTGCAGCACTGGCTTTCTAGCGGGCAGAGCCACAAACAGCGCTGGAACAGCTCGGCACTGATGCTGTTGGAGAAGGTGCTCTCTCTACCTTCATACACTGATCCAGCTTCAGTTTTTGCCCCTCAGCTCCGTGCTGCCCACATGTCCCTGTTCTTTCCCCTTCTCTCAAAGCCCCCACTTCGCTCTGTAAACTGCCCAAGCAGAGCAGAGCTGCTTGCGCGTCTGTGAGGAGTGCAGGGTAGAAGTGGAGGAGGGAGGTGGTTTTTGTGAGTCTCAGGGTCTGTTTCTCAGCACAGAAGGGAGAGGAGACGGGCTTTGCCCTTGGCTTCACCTTCTGCTGCAGCTTCCACTTCTGTCGGGTCAGGGCCCTGTGGACTTCCCCTGGCAGTGAAATCACATCAGCTGGTGAGTGGGAAGTTGGTGGCAGGAAGGAGAGAGACCTCTCCAGCCTCACAGTTCCCTAAAGGGCACTGGCCCCTTTTCTAAAAGGTTTTTTGCAATGCGATACTCAGACGTGCTGTGTTGGTGTGGTGTCAATAGCATCAGAGTCTGCATCAGAAATATCAGGAGACACAAATACATTCCCTAAAGGTCCCAAGCAGAAGGAGGAAAGAACAGAGCAGACCAACTTAGAAGAAAACAATAAATGTGGAGAGTTTAGATCTTTATTACATCTATTTTTATTATCTAATCTTTATTAGAACTTCATTCAGATTTTTATGTTTTTCAAAACAATCTGATTTTGGGCACACTGCCACTTCTGCCTCTCTCTCTGGACAGCTTTGCAAGACAGCTTTCCACTAAGGGCATCCTCAGCTGCTTCTCCCACGTAATTTTCTAGGCTGCTGAGGATTTAAGCAATGTTTATTTTAGTCTCCCTTAGCTTCTCTTACATTGTCCTCCAAGTCCCTTTTTAAAGTGTGTTGTATTAATTCAAGATGGAGAAAAGGGTTTTTTATTAAATATTTGAATGTTTTGTGCTTCAGGTGCTTGAGCAGCCTTTGGCATGCCTGAACTTTTCAATATTTGCAGTGTATTACAGAACACAGTAGAGATTACATTGAGATTGTTCATCTTGTGGACTTATTTCACTGTAACTCTGACTATTCTGTTCCATGTGTTCAGGCATTGGAAGACTGAGTTGTACTGAAATCTGAATTTTTCCCTCATATTAGATATTCTTCATGTGGAATGAAAAAGTACCCTGGAACAAGGTCTGAATGTGGGCTTACTTTGTTGAGCTGATAATCACTAAAGTCAAGTATCTCAAGAGCCTGCCCAAAAGTTCACTGTAGTTTATAACTTTATAATTAGCATGATACATTTTTGTAACTTATTTGTGAACATAATCCAGAATAATTGCTGTTTGCAAGCCAAGTTGCAGGTTTCACAGTTCATCTCATCTTAATTTGTGTGGAAAAAAAAAGGTGAGATCATCATTTAATGTAGGAAAAGGTACATTATTTCCCTGCTTATGCATGTTGTAAAAATAGCTGATTCTCTGCAGCCTGGCTGCAAAAATTCACCCTTCAGCTGAAGCCAAATATGAGGAATATCAGCTCCACGGGAGACCTACAAATCATTCCGAATGGGGAAAACAACAAGCTGTTATTTAAACAGCCTTGCAGCCAAAGGACGTGCTTTAATGAAGTCCTTCTAGTGAAGCTGACAGATCACTCACTGGGCTGGACAGCCCCAATACCCCTGTAAGAGCAAAATTTTAGTGAATTTTGAGTGGGTTTAAGGCCAGCCAATCTAGTCACCTTTACCAGGAGTGGCTGTGTCACTGGGAGCTGGGCTAGGACCAGAGCTGTGGCAGTTCCTGTGCAAAGCCTGGAGCAGTTTGCCATTCCGTGCTGCAGGTACCTGAGTAGCCATGTGAGCACCCTGAAACTGCTATAAAATGCTTCAAGTACTTTAAATCAAGCAGATAAATTGCTCCTTTATTGCTGCACCTCAGTAACTTCCCTTGCATTCACTCAGTCTGTCAGCGAACTTCTGGCTTTTTGCTCCTGGAAAGCCCCCGTGGTGCAGTGCATGCACAGCAGGCATTGTGCAGCCCTTTATCTCCGTGCTGAACCAAGTGTGGTGTGAGGCACACCCCAGACCATCAGGCAGCAGCTTCCTTTTGTCCTCACCAAAATCTTCATTCCCTCACTGCTGCTGGCAGTTCTTCGTTCTGAGCCTTCTTGCTGCTTCACATGCTTCCCATGCTGGCTGACACATGTTGTCTCCTGCCCTTTTCTGTATCTTCCCTACCATCCTCAAGGATGTTACTTGCTTATTTTTTGGCAGCTGCACCATTGCCTGATGCAACGCCTCCAACATCTTCCTTTTTCACAGGCGAAGTTCCTCCTTCAGAATTTAATGAAATCTGCTGAAGCTGGAAATCTGCTGAAAGCTGGGAAGTGAAAGCTTTCTCTGTCTTCCGTTATCTCATGCTTTGTTTTTAATTCCAGCCTGGTTGAAGAGGACAATGACAGCTTTGGATGTGATGCTTTGGAGGTGGATGGTAAGCAAGAGGATATCATGTATAACTGAAATATGAGCTAGTATGGGATCAGCTCCCCAGCTACAGAGACTGTCAGATAGCCAACCCTGCTCTAAGTAAATGGGACACACAGCCTGTGAGTAAATCAAGAGAACAACGGTCGGCCAGTGGTGAGAAGGGGAAAGATGTCATTCCTGAAGAGCTAAATGGGGAAAGGGTTAGTTTTCTTACCATGAGGGTGGTCAAACACTGGAACAGGGTTGTCCAGAGAGTTTTAGTCAAACTCTTCATCCTTGGAGATACCAAAACCCAGCTGGACAAAGTCCTGAGCAAACTCCTTGAGCTGACCCTGCGTTGGTCTTTGACTAGACAGTCTCCAGAGGTCCCTTCCCACTTCCTGTTCTGTGAGAGTGGCATTCCTTGTGCCATGTCCTGTGGATATGAATCATGCCTCTGCATGAAGAATTTCCTACTTCAGCTTTGGCTGGGATCAATTAAAATTCATTTTCCCCTTTTCCATCTCTGTCACTTTATCTAGGACTCATTATCATTCTCGTTACTCTTTGCAGATGACAGTCACGACAGGCAGTCACATGGAGCTCCTTCAGTGCACTCTTCCTCTTCTTCTCATCAGTCAGAAGGCCTGGATGCCTATGAGCTTGAGCATGTCAACTCCATATTTAGGAAGTTCTCTCTGGAAAGGTATTTGAGATGCCAGTTTCCTACCTTAGAGACTGAGAGGAAAGGGTGCTGTGGTACAAACTCTCTATTTATTTATTAGTTGCTGAAGTTATGGCAGCAGGAGTGATTATGGTGGCAGCAGTGTAACGTTATCTAAGAGCCCTTTCATGTCCTGTAAACCCATGAAGGTCATCCTAGAATTTCAAAAACTTCAAGGCAGACAAAATGTTCTAAAGGCTTCAATTTCTCCTTATGATCTTGCTATCTTGCTGCAAGAGCTTGCTAAGTGGAGAACTGTCATACACTGAGTTTTCAGAGATGCCAGAGCACTGAGAGCAATCCAGATGCTCTTCTCCAGAACTTGTGCAGTAATGAGGAGGATTTCTCTTAGAGTCCTTAGATCCTGGTGCTTGATAGTACTAAAAGTTTCTTTGTAGATCTCTCATTTCTCATGCATGCATCTAACTCAGAGTGAGATAACCAGCTGTCCCTCCCTCTCATGGACACAGGCCCTTCCGTCCCTCTGTCACGTCCGTGGGCCGCATCAGGAGCTCGTGCCACACGATCCAGCGCGTGACGCTCAACGGGGACAGCCTCAAGTCAGAGATCACCCTGCTCGGGGGCAATGACAGAGGCAGCTTCATCAGCTCTGTCAAGACAGGCTCCCCTGCAGAGAAAGCTGGCCTTCGAGAGGGGCTCCAGATCCTCCTGGTGAGCATGAAACCATCACCGGGCAGCACCGGGTGTCTGCCCACCCACCCGTGCTGTCTCTGGCATCCCACGAGCACAAGTTCAACAGTGCTTCTGCCACCTTTCTCTTTACTTAGTTTTCCCTTCATTGCCAATGTTCCCAAACCATTTTCCTACTAAAATGCCTCCAAGGGGGAAAAAACACCCCCCACAATTTATATTCCTGCACTCCTTACTCCTGGGGAAGCCTGGGATTGTCCAAGTGCTGCAGTTCTGTTGACTGCTAGCATTCCTAATTTGAGAGAAAAAAAATTACATAATTAGGACATAATCTACATCCTGATAGCAAAGTGTCTGCATTGTTTAATAAGAAAGAGATCATGCCACTTAAAAAAATGGTTTAATTGACTCAGAGATTGAACCTGCACTGGAGAGTAATAATTCTTTCATATCTAGTTGGAGGGCTGCATTAAAGGGGAAAATCAAAGTGTTCCCTTGGATACTTGCACAAAGGAAGAAGTTCACTGGACAATTCAGAGGTGCAGTGGTCCAGTAACACTCCAGTATAAATCAAATCATGAAGGTAAGACCAAAAGTATTTCTTATCTCAAGTAGTCCCAAGGCTTTTATAGCAACTTGTCTGGAAGAGAGTGACAGGATCAGCATATCCTTTGTATTGGGATCAATCTGGAGCATGCCACTGGTGTTAATTACAGCTCCTCTGTGGAACTGCTTCAGCTTTTAGCCTGGTGTTAAAAAAAACCAAAAACATGTGCTTGTCAACAGGATTCTGAAAAATTGACATGCTGGCCAATAGCAACATGACTTGTGAAACATGTTCAAGCTTATTTTTATGTACAGTTTTCTGCAATACAATGTGGTGAGCTGAATGATCTTTACCCAGCTGGTTGATTTAGCATTTACCTGATGGAGTTGCCCTGTTTATTACCTTTGTGGCTTTATCTTATCTTTAACAGCTGGAGTTCATCTGTGGCGAACAGAATTTGATTTTAGTGTTCAGATTCTATAATGATAATTTCAGGTTGTGGTTCAAAAATTACATTCCAAAATCCATTCTTTACTGGTGTTTATAAATGGGCGTTGTTGTTTTTATGCTGGTTAGAAAATTTCAGCTGCATAGATCACACAGGAAGTCATGCCTTTGATTTTCTTTGATGTTTTCAGTGGTAGGAAAGACTATTGCAATTTTTTGAGCATCACTTAACTTGCACATAAAGCAAGTCATAGATTCTGGGAGTGCCAATTAGAGCTAATAATAAGGGGAATAGCTTGTCATTAAAATTGGTGACAGAAGTCACACTGTACTTAGAGGGCCGAGCTATAGCTGTGTCTGTGTCTTTGCTGAGTTCTCTGTTCCACAGGTCATGTGGGGAGTACTGAGAGTGGATTTACCTAAAAGTAGCATTATAATGAGAATATTCCCACAGACCTGACAGCAGCAGCATGGCTGTCCCTGAGTCCGTGCCCCATCAGTGTCTCCGAGGTGCAGGCCCATGGGCTTGCTGGAACTACCGCAAGCAGCATTCTGGAAGTACAAACCTCTCTCAGAGGAACCCCAGGAGTTTGTGCTGTGGCTTTTCCCAGAGGGAATGAATGCAGCAACAGCAGCCTGTGAGATCCCGCCTCACCCCCTCCCTCCCTGCTGCAGGGTACCGCAAGCTGCTGTCGGAGCTGGAAGAAGGGCTCATCACCTCGGGGGACTCGTTTCACATCCGCCTGAACCTCAACATCTCCAGCCAGCTGGACTGCTGCTCCCTGTCAGTGAAATGTGATGAGATCGTCCACATCCTCGACACCATGTACCAGGGCAGGTGTGAGTGGCTGTGTGCCAGGGTGGATCCCTTCACTGACAGGGACCTGGAGATGGGGACCATTCCCAGCTACAGCAGGTGAGGGTGATGCTGAGTGACCACGACTGAGAGCAGGGATCTAGAAACAGGGAACGTAATTACTGCTGTAAGGAAAGAGGTGTCTATGTCTTAAATTTTGAGATCAGGTCTGGTGATGTTAAACTGTAGTATGAGCTATAAAACTTAAGACCGGAGATTCCAGATGTTACCTGAAAAAATAAAGTGGGTCCCTCAAAAAGTATCATATGCAAATGTTCCGTGGATATTCTTTAATCCTTAACTGCACTGCAGTTCTTTGTATTGTTTTGTTCCTGCCTTTACTGCATGGTTCAGGCAGTCCTCACTGCTATTTCTGTTTAATCTTTTCTGTAGGCACCTACCCATTGCAATCCAGCTTTCTTGTGAGTGGTTTCAAAAATATCTTGATCTATGTGATTCCATCCCTTCTTTCAGAGCCCAGCAACTCCTTTTGGTAAAGCTGCAGCGGTTGATGCACAGAGGAAGCAAAGATGAGACAGAAAACTCCTACAACACCCTTCGGGCACTGCGAGTAAGTACCTACAAACAAGGTCTTTTTAACACCTCATACTCCCCTGCTACTGGTTTCTCATTTTTCATTTTTCATCATCATTTTACAGAAGCTCCTGTTTACACTCTCTGTAGGTTTTGATTGTGTCAGGCAGTGGGCACCTTCTGTTTGCTTTAAATAACATTGGCCCTGGGAATGAACCCAGCTCTGGCTCACTGTTAACCCTTCCAGCTATGAGGGAGTATACTGTAAAAGTCCAAACTCTGTTCTATGTTTTAGTTACCCTTCTCGTGCTTCTCTGCCGGTAAACATTTAATGCATCTTCATGTACACATGAGGAAGAAGCTGTGTCCTTGGAGTTAATAATCAGAATTATTTCTCTCCTATTTGTGAACAAGCCTCTAAACCACAGAGTCTGTTGTCTCACTTTGGAAAAACCTGTCTCTTCCAGCCTAGATGCTGTGGAGAGAATTGGGATTATCAGTCCTTCACACACAACAGCCCTTCTAATTTCTTCTTTTTCATTACTAAAAGTAATTTGATTTTTCTTTCTTTAGACCTCAGTATTCCATCTTTACATAATTAAAACTGCCTTCTCGGTGTATTAGTTACCAGAAGTTATTTTTAGAGTCTGGGAGACATTCATGCTTCTAACTTTTGCAGAGACAGGTAGACAGAGCTTGTGCTTGATTTCAGTCAAGGTTAAGTGTCACGCATTCCTTCTGTGCTCGCAGCCCCACTGATCAAAAGGACACAGATCACTGGCAGAGGTGCTTGTGAAAGCAAAAGCTGTGCATGCTCTTTCTTGGTGCAGAAATTATCTCTTTCTTAGGTGTGGAGAGCAGTCTGTGAACAAAGGAATTGAAGAATAGTGAAAAAGCAGTGTTTGTCAGCATAGGCCATGCTATGTCCACTGCTTACTTAGAATATTGTATTTCGGATAGGTATCTATCACTATCCCTTCTATTAGAAATATAAAATACCTGTTTTGGCTTGTTTCGTTTCTCAAATGTTATGATTTAAAAAAATACAGAAAAGAGCGTGAGGGAGAAAAATTCCTGTGTCATTTTTTACTAGAATACATTGCAGCCAGAGGAGCCTGCCCTGCAGAACGACCCAAAAACCAGCCCTCGCCTATCCAGAGCAAGCTTTCTTTTGGGCCAGATTTTACAGGTAATAAAGTTCAAATCCTCAGTGAAATGTCTGAAATAGTGGATCTGAACAGTAGATATTCTCAGGCTATTGTAATTCCCCCGGAAATCCCAGCTCAGGTCTAGAGGTTGTATTGGAATTTATTCCTATCAAAAAGAGATTTAATGCACAAAGGAGAAGGATGGATTGTGTTTTCTGTTGTGACGTGGGGTGTTTGTTTTTAAGAGCATGGCTTCCATTAAAGATGTGCCTTGAGGAATCCCACACATCTGCCAGCAGAGGCTGAAATGCGCTTTGCTTGTACCATAAGGACAAATCCAATGGTCTGGATCAAATCTCCAAGTCTCTGTGAGACAGGGCTCCATCAGAAAATAGTCCTTTAATTGTGGGCCAGTGACTCTGAGCGTGACAGAGACTGTGGGTGAAAGATAAAGCCTCGTGAAGGAAGGTGGTTGGGAAAGGTTAGCAAATACACAGGAGGAGGAGTTAATGTTTGGATAGAGGAATAGTCAGGTGGATGAGGAAGGAAAGCATGAAGCCTATTTCTTGTGTAAAATGACTGTAAAAGATGCCATCTGGGAGTTTTTAAGTCTCTCTGGTAGAGCAAAGAAGAGGCAGTTTGGGTATAACCTGTGATACATTTGTGCACATACTCTGGGTATGATGTACACATCAGTGCTTGTGATAGCAGGGAGCTCTGCAAAGGGAAAACATGCCTCTTAAGAGCAGAGAACAAAACAAGAAATCCCAAAGGGGATTAACACAGGCTCTGAAACAGATCTATGATATTTAAAGAGTCTTAGAATTCAGTCCACAGATCCATGGAGTCCTGTCTTTGATAGACACAAGTGATTCAGATCTCGTAGGTAAGGAGTGTCAGCTGATGAATACATGGGAGGGTAAATAGTGCAAGAAATGCGGCTCAAATCTCTCTTTTTTTGGTTCTCCTTTTTAGTTTGTCAGTAGGTCTGAGAACAAATACAAACGAATGAACAGCAACGAGCGGGTCCGCATCGTCACGGGCTGGCCCTCGGGCCTGGCATGGAGCACATCTGAAGGAAAGAAGCAACTGCCTGATAAACTGGAAGGTACAGATCTAAAATAGTCTTTACACACACAGCACTGACACACAGGCCTACATAAACATCTACAGAACAGCATGGCTGCTAAATGTCTCATAGGTCTTGCATTTGTGGTCCACTCCACAAAAGTTCAACGGCATTTGTGACCAAAACTGATTTTGCTAAAAGAGCTTGGGGCACTAAGCCTTCACGGGCAGCTTTAGGACGCTGAAATGTCCTGTTTGGCTGGCAGTTCTTCCTAGGTGCTTTCTTGCCTTTTGCTCCAGAACATTTAACTTAGAGTAAGTCAAGCTAACAAGCAGAAAGTGTCCAAACAAATGTTGTGTTAAGGAGGTTAAGCAATAATCTCTTGAAAGCAAAAGGCACTTGAATTATTTAGTGTTAGGTTGGACATCATAGTGCTGTGAGTATAGTAAAGACAACCCCAGCAAAAGGGGAAGCAGGACCAGTATGACCAACCATGTCATTTCTGGTTCCTGTGTGTCTCCTTACTTCTCCCAATATTGATGGAGAGGACCCCAGAGGATGAATGTCTTGCTCTTTGCTCAGATTTGGATTCCGAGAGTGAAATCGATAAGAAGCTCAGTCTGATCCCTTATAGCTTGGTGAGACCCATCCGCTGCGAGCGCAGGCGCCCCGTGCTGTTCACCCCCACCATGCTTGCCAAGCCCTTGGTGCAGAAGCTTCTCAACTCTGGAGGTGCCCTGGAATTCAACATATGCAAGCCAGGTAATGGGATAAAAGAGGGCCGTGACTGTCAGCCCTCAGTGTTGGAAATATGAGCATATATATGCGTGCACACGTAGGGGAATGCACATGTGAGAGTTGCTTGAGGTACTTCAAGTCACATCAGAGTGATGTGTAGCTGTAAATCCTGCTTTTTGAGACTATCTGGGATATTTGAATGTTTTTGAGACAGCCAGTACACATGGTTATGAGATTCTGTGTCTATAAATATTATCCATGTGTATGCTGTGTGGTTGCTAGGCTGCCCCTCAGAGACTGAAATGCTGTGAGTGCTCTTTCTGTTTGCATACTGTTTGCATACTGCATATCTAGGCAATGTGAAATTTTGATTAATTTGTTTCTAGTATTTGCTATTATGAGGAATATCTTCCCTAGAGCGACTTTAGGTTTCTGTCTCATCCAAGCTGTGAAGATTGTGCATTTGATCTACTGGAAAGACTGATTTTCTTCCGTGCTAAGTATTTACTATAAAAGCAGTACGCAGTGCCGTGATGGCTGCAGGGCAGGATTGTATACAACCCAGCATTAAACAGAGCTGACGTTTCATTTTTACACTAATATTGAATACCCACAGCATAGTATGCAGCCTTACAGTCATCCAGACAGAGAAACTGAGAAGTTAAGTATTATAATAAATATCCCCTGTCTTGCAACATAAAACAAAAGCTTTGATGTAGAGCTGCAATTCACAAGGGGGCCAGTATCACACATTGCAACCTAAGCCAAATTTTTTTGAAACTTTAAACACAAATGTTGGAACACTAAATCCTTGTTTTAGGATCCTGTGCTGAAGAGACCTTCTTTTTTTAGCGCTTCTCAGCATCCTCCATCCCTGAACTGTTACTATATAACATTAGGTGCTGGAATTGTATTTACTGTTTTAATTTAATGCCTTCATAGTGTTGTAGTAATTGCCCAAGGACTCATTGGTGCAGGATATAGCTGAGATGCTCAGCTGTGATCAGATTAAGCTTTAATTGAATTCAATGGAAGAAATGAGGCAGCTGTTAAGACAATTCATTGCTCATCTTCCTTCCCTGAACCATCCTTACATCGCATGTGAAGTACTACTGGATAGTTTTCTACGTGTTCTGCTGTTGTAAATTTGATTCTGTCCCCATCCACATCTCTTCCTAGATATTGTAACAAAGGAAGAGTTCTTAAGGAAGCAAAGGACGGAGACTGTCATCTTCAGCAGAGAAAAGAATCTGAACACATACGAATGTATTGTACCTGCCAACATCGAGGCTGTCGCTGCCAAGGTGCTCAGAGTCCTCTGTGTCCCTTCTCTGGGCTCCCCGTGAACCTCTCTGCAGTGTCTTGGATAACAGACTGACCAATTTATAGTTGCATGTTCTCTCTCCTGCCCTCCTTCAAGCTCACATTTGTATTTATTCCCCCAGATGGTTTTTATTTGTGCTCTTACTTTTCCTTTTCTTTCCCATCCTCAGCCATATCCTATTATATTCTCCCTCATTCCCTGTGATGACCCACATAGATGCAGTTAAATATCCTTCCATTTTCTGTGCTCCATCCTTTATTCATTTCCTTTTCATATCATAAGTATATATGAATACACGAGAGAGTAAGAGATACAAGGACCTAGACAAAGGAAAGAGGAGCCTGAAACCCAGACACAGGGGTGTACAGAAAAAAGATAACAATGCCCAGGACAGAGATCTGATGTCAAGTAGAGTAGATTTGATGCACAGCATGGAAAAAAAAGGAGAATTAAAGTGATGGTTTTTTCTTTCACAAGTAGTTGCAGTACATGTTCTTTCTGAACAAAAAGCAAGTCTGTGTGTTTGTGTCTATATGTAAAACTGGTATTTTATCATACTATTCATCTTTAGAGCAATCCATTTCCATTTTAAACCTTTTTAGAAAGCTGTTAAGCTCAGCTGTTATTTGACTGACTAGTTTTAAACCAGTAGGAGGAGCTGGACTTTAAATGTATATTTGATTAAAAGGTTTTAAATCAGTGCAATGGTAAATAGAGAGCTTTCCAAATGACCCCATAAGGGATAGATACCATTATCTTGAGATTACACAGCAGTGAATTTTCCTTCGTGACACTGTTATGACTTTGTTTTTAGAACAAGCATTGTCTCCTGGAAGCTGGAATAAGCTGCACAAAGGATTTAATCAAAGCCAAGATATATCCTATTGTTCTCTTTATAAGAGTCTCAGAGAAAAACATCAAGAGGTTCAGGTAACATATCAAACCTTTTGCATATTTGATATTCCATCTTACTCAGTGAATAATTCTTGAGTCCAATAATGTTCTCACTGAGAGAAATAAAGAACCTCATCCCTCTCCATCTGGTACTTCTATGTGCACTATTTCCTCCCATGACTCCTCCCTGAAATCTTACAACCGGAGAAAGCAGGAATTCCCCAAATCTGGCACTCTTTCACTGTCACTGGTGCCAATGAGCATTGTGGGAGGATGAGACTGAGGAAAATGTGGTTTTCTCCATGCTCAGCACTCCCACAGCATTTCTTAAGGTAATGCAAGCTGGAAGAGGAGAGCTCATAAACACTTGCACTCTCCCTCCATTCCATCCTCTTAAATTGTTTCCCCATAGCAAATATTTCTCCTTGGGGGCAGCATGGAGGTGAGGGGAGGGCAGACCTGGAGTAGCTGCATTCTTCGCCGCTTTTATTGCTTGTAAGTAGTTAGGAGAAAATAAATTCCTGATGGGACAGCTGGGACTACAGGATTAACTTAAAATGCAAGACACTTATTTTTGGTCTGCTCATTTGATACAGGAAGCTGCTGCCGAAGCCGGAGACTGAGGATGAGTTTTTACGGATGTGCCGCCTGAAGGAGAAAGAACTGGAAGCACTGCCTTGCCTTTATGCCTCTGTGGAGGCAGAGGCATGGAGCAGCATCGAGGATCTCATCCGGACATTAAAAGACAGGATCGGGGAAGAGCAGCGGAAAACCATCTGGATAGATGAAGATCAGCTATAAAAAGCCCTGAGTAACGTGGAGCTCTTTGATGAGCAAAGGACACACCCAGGTGGAGCAGGGGCTCACAGAATTCTCTGATTAGGTGCCCAGAGCTCACTCCTGTCTCACCCTTGCTGGCTGGGCACTTCCTGCTGGCAGGATGCACGTCTGGAATCAAACTGGAGCTGTGTGGAAGAGCCAGTGTCTCAGATGCTGGGATCCAAGCTGTGGGGCCACCACCACAATTTCTGATCCACTGGCATTTCTTAAAGGACAGCACCTGTTTAACACATGAGGACAAAGATCTTGAGAGGGAGCTTGGGGTAATTTATTACGTTCAAAATACGGATCTCTTTTATCTCATTGAAAACTTCTGATGAGACCAAATAAGTGGAATCTGAAAGGGATAAGGCATGGGGACTGGGCTCCAGGATGTGGAATTGAGATGTGCCCCACACCCCCCTGAGGTGAGATTCTGAGCATACCCAGCTGAGGAAGCTGAAGGCTGGTTGGGAGCAGCAGCGACACAACTGCTGACGGCCAGAGCAGCTCTGTAGCCCTGCTTCTCCACAGCCGTTTTAATCAAAAGAGAAGAAAATAGCTATTCTTCCTGGCATTAAGTAAAATGAAGATTTTCCCTTCCGTTTGAAACCCCAGTTTTATTTAACAGTTTTGCAGGTTTCTTTTGTAGTCCTAGTCCTTACAGGAAAACAGACTTCACTGTCCCAGTGGCACATCAGATCTTTCCAGATCTGCCAAGGTTTCATTTAGTTTATCCCTGTCTCTGCATCGTATTTGTTTGTGTGTCTCTCAGGTTTTAACATTTTTTTACTCATGGAAAATAACCATGGTGCCTTCTCTGGACAACAAGTTTCTCTGTTTCTTCACTGAAATGTTCCTCTACAACACCACTGCCTGCCAACATGCCTGCTCTCGACAGGAGGGACTATTCTGAGAAGAAGAAAAGGAGAATTTCATAAGCCAGTAATTGCTGTGAACCGCTCAGTCCTTGACCTGTGTGCCATGACTGACAGCAGGACCAGCGAGCACCATGCTGTGCTGTGGCCAAGTGGGATAATGCTTCCAGAAGTGCGCGTAGGGCTGAGGAGACCACGGCCCATTTTCAAAAGCACTTAAGTCCTCAGAGAGCTTAAGTTCCACTGCTGATGAGTGTGACTTAGACTCCTAAATCTCTTCAGTCTTTGAAATCTTTCCTCTCGACATTAGACGCTGTACTGAGATTGCCAAATTGATCCAATAAAACTGACCCGATAATAATGACTCGCGCAATTGCTGATCTGAAATGCAATAAAAATTGACCTACAGATGAAGAGTGGTCCATCCCATTGTCCTTAGATCCTTCATTCCCTGCCATATCCCTCCCTTTTAGATGCATTTAATAACAAATTTACTTTTGCTTCTGCGTTCATCCCCAGTCCCCCGTCTTGGAGCTGTGGGCTGATGTACAGGAGCAGGAGATAAAAAACCAGTCGGAATCTAAACAAAACATCTGGTCTGGTTGCCTTCACTAGATTAGCTGCTCCCTTGTCTTTGCAACAAACTTCTGCTGTGGGTGTCTCAGGTAGACTGGGTCAGTTCATGTTGGCTAGTGGGATTGTGCTTTTCTTTTATGCTCTTTTTTCTTTTATGCTCTTCCCTTTTATGCACATCATTTTTTAACTAACGGAATCTTCAAGAAGTAATTTATGTCACTTTACATCTAATTGCTGCTGCTGTGTTTCTCAAGTTATTAATGTTTGAAAGAATGTTCATAGCTAGCACTTCTCAGAGAATAGCTCTTTACCTGCCCACTGCCATCTGCTTGGACTGTGCAAGCAGGGGGATACTTCCATGTGCAATCTCTTTACAAAAAGGACAGGCTGCACACACAATTTGCAACTCCCTCCAGGGCAAAGAATAACAACCAGTTGGGGTATATATAGAACAAATTGGATGATTCTTCAGAGATCCTCTGTAGCTCAAGCAGAAATAAGAAAGCATCGGTTGGAAGAACTAAGCCTTCCAGGAGCATTTTGCATTCATTCCTAATGTCCTGATAATGCAACCTTGTGTAACAGCTGCCTGTGGTTTGTTCCTGCCCCTCTTGTGAAGCTTTTGAGTCCGCAGCTGAGCAATGGGAGGGACTGCAGGAACAGTTCTCAGCTGCTTCAGCAAAAAGTTCAGCCAGGTCAGCATCAGATGCCTCCGGGAGCCACCAGCTGACGGCTCACCGGCCAGCGCGCGGAGGATGTCCGTGTGCCACTGGCCGTGCCACAGGGATCGCTACCATCTGCTGGAAGGGCTGCAACAGATGGCTGCTGGGGCGGAGGGGATGGACTGCCTCACAATGCCGTGGTTGTTTCTGCAGTGATCTCCTCTCCCCACAGCTTTATGTCTCTTTGCCTGGGCAAAGCTGCAGATGTGATTTGTCCCACTTCACTTTCAGCACAGGAAAGGCATATGCCAAACTCTGGAGGAGGTTCCTTTTGCAGTGAGCAGAGATACACCTCCAAAGAGCTGTTTGTCTGACTTACTGGAGATGGCTATCTAAGGGTGAGATGAATTGCCCTCTGAACTGTCTGGGGTTTTCATAGACTGCAGTGAGAAAGGAGAGAATTAGCCTGGCCTTTAGCATTTAGCTCTTTGATCTGTAATTTAGGACAGCTAAACCACCTTATGGGAAAAGTGGAAGTAGAGATTGAGGCAGAGAACAAGAGATCTAATTATTTCTGTGAAACAAGAGAGGAATGGATACATGGAACAGACTTTTCTGCTCATATCCGAGTGCATCTGTAAGTTCCCAGCTCTGCAGACAGTGTGGGGCGTTGTGGTTGTCTGCTCGTGTGATGCAAAACAGCCAGACCCTGTCCGGTGCAGCTCGTGGCACAGCCGTGTGCCGTACCCTACACAAGCCCCATCTCTCTGTGACTCGGTGGGGAAGGACTGAAAACTCTGTTCCCTCTTGACTTCTGGGTGTGAGCTCCAAGAGCAGATCTGTAGCTGGAGTGGAGCTGCAGAACCGCCACAGAGCAAGAGGGGCCACTGTCATTGACACTGGCCGGGAGGTGCTTCTGCTCTGGAGCCGAGAGCTGTCCCTCTAAACTGAAGGAAATTAACCCCCGCACCTTCTGAAATACATTCAGACCTTGAAAAGACACCGTGATTTTCCCTGAAAGTCAGAATGCTTGAATCCACATGGATGCCGAGTCCTGAACCGGCAGATTTGAAGTGCAGACTTGGGATTTGGCCTGTAGATCATTGTGGTATTTTCCATTCTGCTAAATCTCCCTTGCGAGGTATCACCTTAGGCCACATCCCTCCTCACATGCACATCCCAATTACACAAACCCGGCCTCAGCACATGCACAAAAGCCCACCAGGCATAGCCAGCTTCAGTAGGGGTTGAGTGATTGAAAAACTGGGAACAACAATTAAGAAAACAAAATGGGAATTGGAAATGTTGTAAATGTTCTCTGTAAATAGTGTCACAATGGAATCTCAAGCAGATTCTCCACCTGATCTCATCAAAGGGTTAGAATGGGACAGGTTTAATGTTGATTTATTCTTTGGTTGGTTCTGTATTTTAGACAGCACTTGATAGGAGATTTGGGATCAATAACTGGATTTGCAGGTACCACCAAAATTCAGATACGTTCTCTAAATCAGTCTGAAGAGGGAGATTCAAGCTGCAGACCTGACTTGGAACTGGAGGCTGTGCTTGGCCACCAGAGCTCAGAGCTGTCGTGCATGGATCCCAGGTGTGCATCCCTAAGGTAAGCAATATCTACAGCACAACCCACTCTAAAATCACTCATGGTTTTTAATTGAAGGCTGGGAACACTTCTCAGTGATTTGTATTTTAAGCTAGAAAGGAGGTAACAGAAAGCCTGGAAACTGCCCTATGTTTGGTCTGCTACTTTTACTATAAGAGGCGTAAAACATAGAATAATAACTGCCTTTCAAAATGGATTATTTGAAAACTACTTCTTCGTGCCTTTAAGAGCTCACAAGAGCTTGTTGGAAAATTTTTCACATGCAGATTGTTCTTCTGAAAATGTCATTGAAAAATTGCCCACTAGAAAATGCAATTGGAAATTTTTTCAATGAAATATTGTTCTGTTAGAAAATACATTTTCATCTAAATCAAATGTCTATGGAAATTCTTCCATGCTAACATTTCATTTTTAAAAAATTTAAAGTATTTCAATAATACTGAAGCGGTCATTTTCAATATTTCACATACTTTCAATCTTTCATCTGAAAACATTTTTTGGGGTTAATTTTTAATTTTTATAGGTGAAATATTTTTAAAAGTCTACATTTAAACATTTGACTTGATTGAAACACTTGTTGTATTTGATGTTTATATACTACAAAATAATGGAAGTAATGGCTTACAGCCCTCACATGTGGTATAGTGACTGTGATCACAAGAGAAAATTCAAACCAAGTCTGGCTTTGCATTTTGTTTAAGTCTGCTACAAAAATGATGTATTGTGTAAGTCAGTATCATGCAGTTCAGCACATTGGGGAATTGTTGCAGGTAAAAATTTCATGCAAACTTTATTACACAGAATTGGATATTCCTTTGAATCAGAATTCTGGCTGGAGGCAAAGCTGTCAATCGGTCCGGCTGCAGCACAGACAGCTCTGGCAGCACACTTTGCAGGGGGAGGGCGGTAGGAACACACACAAAGCAGACTTGTGCCTACAAACTTGAAGTGGAGATTGATGCCAAAGCTGGAAAAATGCCTGTAAACCTGTTAGAGGTTTCTGTATTCTTTGTGCCAAGCTATTTTCATGGCCCAGGGTTCGAGAGCTCAGCACAAGGCTGAAGTCGGGCACTGCCGAGCCCTGGAGCTGCTCGCGGCTTCTTCAGCCCTGCCTGGGCTGGGCTGTCTAAGCAGCACTTGTTAAACTGTTCCCTGGAGACTAGAAAAGCAAGACACAGGAGTTTAGGGCTTCTGGGAGAGCAACATGCTCAGATTTTGCAGTTATTCCTATTGTGTATTCCAAGTCATTCAGCCTTAATCAGCTTAGACCGTGACAATGTGTTCCCCTTTGGTGCAGTTTCCATCTCCCTTGCTCTCGTTCAGCTCTGGGAATTGAACAGTACCTCACCAAGAGACACACAATATCAAACAGCAGATTGTGATTCACCGCTTGTAAGGCACTTTGTCTCCCCCCCTTCTCCTGCTTGCTGAGTTTCCAGGGTTGCTGGCTCTGCTCCATGTACCACAAGGGCTGATTTGGGGTGTGCAGCCCTGAGGTCCCTCACCAGAGCACCTCAAGATTCAGGAACGGGTGTCAGTTGAAACTGTGATTCCAGGAAAACCTTCTGCTTTTCCAGACTCCTGTGTGGAAGAAAAAAGGAGGCTCTTCATGGATCAAGGCCATGTGCCTTTTGGTTTTGGAGGCCAAATCCAGTGTGAATTTTGGTTCAGGCACAGTGAGTAGGGGCTCTTGAGTGCTGGTGGCTTGGGTGGCAGTACAGTCACTGCCTGGGACACCCTCCTGGCATAGCAGGAGTGACAGTGACCCTGCTGTGCCAGTCCTGCCCACACAGTACCTGCAGCAACGGGGGTGACCATTCTGCCCAGCACTTTCCTGGGAAGAAAACCTAATTCAGCCGAGGCAGTGCTGAAAGACTTGAGATTTGAAAGTGCTGAAAGTGGCATGAGATTTCCTCCATGTCTTTCAGGCCCTGCGGAATTCTGCCATGGTCCCAGAAACCACTTTTGATGTCTCTGTAAAAACTCTGTCTAACCCTCAAGGACAATCCCAAACCCAAACACCGAGGAATCCGTGCCGTTCTCACAGAGTTTTCATTGATTCCTTGTAAATTTTGAGGCTGCAGAAGCAAACAGAAGGCCTGCCATCCCTGCAGATTTCACCTGCAGAACTAATGCTTCTTTAAGAAGGTGGTGTCACTGTCTTTGTACGGAAGCAGGAGGTGACAGAGAGCTGAGGGCACTTGTCCACACAGGCCAGTGGCACAGCCTGGCTCCCCCTGGGCTGCTGCTCTGGTCTCCAGACTCTGAATGAGGGGATGATGCCGTCTGGCAGCTGGATCAAGGGTTTGAGTGGGGCTTGCCTTAAGTGGTGAGATTTCTAGTTTGATTTGAGAACCCTACCAGTAAGTCAAGTTAGAACAACAGGAAGCTCATCCACCCTCCCTCCCCCACCTCCTTTTTTCTGTTTCTCTGCTGCAGAAACTGTCTGATGTTCAGATCAGAGGCTCTCCGGGGTTAAATGCACCATTAGTCACTGGAAAAAAGGGAAAAAAAGACCTTTTAAAAGCAGATGGTAGATGATAGAGAACCTGTTTGAGAGTAACTATCTACAACAGCATGTCTGCTTCATCAGATATTAGCATCAAAAGCTGTCTGACAATTTAGCAACAAACAGCAATATTGATTTTCTTCCAAAGTGCGGATGCAGAAAGACAAAGATGGAGAGATGGCTCTTTCAGAGGATCCCCATTATGCCCGGGCAAAGACAAGGCAGGAAAAGACCTGCAGCCCCCAGTGCCATCAGCAGGGCAGGAGCAGCCTGCAGGTGAGGGGTTCTGGAGGGACACACGGGAGAGATCCACTGCAGCCTTGTCAGGGGCCTGTGCAGAACAGAGGGGCACCATCCCAGGGATGAGGAACTGGGACTGGGGCCAGGACCAGGCTGCTCCCACCAGGGAAAATGGGAAGTAGAGCAAAGTAGTGGAGCTGGGATGGAATGTAGCAGAGACATGGGATGTAGCTTGCTTCTCTTGCTGTTTTCAGAGGTTATGTGAATTAATTGCTGCAAAGCAATCTGAGCAGTAATAGCTACCACTGCAGTGTCCCTCCCTCAGATACAGCAGCCATCCTGACTTTTCAGGGCACTGCCAAAACAGCCATTTTAACACCTTAGCACCTGGAGAAATTCCACTTTAGAACTAATATTTCTCCTTTATCCCTTGTCCCATTAATTTCTTTCTTGCACATTGGTAGAAAAGCCTCCTCGTGGTCAGCAGCTGGCTCTTGGAACCATTTCTTGATGACAAGTATTGGGTATATCCAGTTCTTTGGACAACAGCTTCCTACTTCTAATTTAAATTCCCTGCAACCAGTGGTCTCACATCAATTATGTACGCTGCTCCTCGTCTCTGTGTCTGAAATGTCAGTGGATCTGATAATTTTTTGCTCACAGAGGTGGGGAACTAACAAGGATCTCTGGCACAGCCTGCAGTGATTGCATCTATCAAGGCATTAGCAAAACAGCAAGGAGACAGAAACAGGCACTGACACTCGCTGAAGTTCAACCCCCTGCTCAAACAGCAGCAGGCAGAGTAACTCCTAACAGAGTGCTTAGGAAGGCACCAGGGCACATCAGGACACTGCTCAGGAAGGGCTGCACAAGGCAATCTCCGGCCATGGTCATGGGAACATTTGGAAGAAATAAACTCAGTAAGAAATAAAGAATAACTCATAATTAAACTGATTTACTCCTGGCAGAAGCGGACACAATTCCATTAGCTTTCAGTTCCATCTAAATACACATCAGAAAGAAACTAAGCTGGATATCGACTCTGACCTAGTTGGAGTTCTTTATACTAACATGACTGTATTGTTAAAATACTGTTTTAAGAGCCAATTTTGGGCTGTTGCCTTCATTTTCGCACCCTAGAGAAAGCCAGTGGGGTAAACTTCTGTTAAATGAACGTGAAAAATTGATGCCTGGTTCTAAGTGCACGTTTATAAATGTAACATCAAATCCAGTTACAACAGCTCCTGTCCCAAAGAGCTCTGCCCTCGGAGCCTGCCTGTGGTGGCCACGGTGTCTCTGACCCAGCCTCCTGGACCAGCCCAGCACCTTCCAAACACCTCCTTCCACCGGGAAGATTCAGCTTTGTCATTGTAGCCTGTCTGCAGCATTTGCTTCCCCACATCCTGGTGCTGAGGTGATTTGCTCATTATCAGATTGCTGTTTATTAATCAAAGCAGTAACAATGGGACGGAGGAGCTGGAATACAGCACAGACAGTGCTTCATTTGTTCCAATTGATTTTCCTATCACATTTTATTACTACTATTTACTTTGTATGCCTCGGGAAGATTGAACTGCGCTGTGCAGTAGGGGTAGGGATTTGAATTTCTCTTCTCTTTAGCTCTTTCTATTTCTGTGGTGATAGTCAGAACAGTGGGTTCTTCCAGCAACTAAGCCATGACCTTCTCTGCTATGAAACAGCATATGGAGATTTTGTGATAATGAGACTCCACCAGCGTGTGAAGTCCTGCAGGTGGAGTCCTAGGGAAATCCATGAGAATCATGGATACAGAGCACAAATTATCTCTCCAAGATGACACCTTACAAATGCTCAGCACTGGCCAGAACCACTGCTGGAGCTGAAGCAGCTGGAAGGTACAAACTCGCAGAAGAGGCAGCTGTGCTTAGGCTGGGACGAGCAGGTTGTACCAGGGGGAGGTTTTGTCCTGCAGTAAAATTAACGGAGCTGATGGCGATGATGGTTTTGTCCCTGCTCCCTCCTATCTCTTCTCTAATGTCTTAGGTCACTGTTCACAAGCTGGATCTCGCAGTCTCCAGCCAGCGCATCTAAGCCATGAGGGCAGAGCAGATGATTCCTGTCAGGAGGTACGTGGTGCTTTATGGAAGGTGACGTGTGGGTCAGCAGGAAGACACAGGGTGGCACGCACTGTAAGATCGCATTAATCGTCCCCCTGCCAGAAACAGGGCTCACTGAGAACCAAAAGCAACTTAAAAACTGCCTGAAAAACTATCAAAATCTGTGGCAGAGCTCCTGTTTTCAGCACAGCAGGGATTTCACTCTAGAGATTTATAAGTGTTTGAACTATATTTACTCTGAAATTGCCCCATTCAGTGAGTACAACAGGAAACTCATGGTTGGCTGCAGCTGTAGGTGTCAGATGCAGTTGCGTGGGGAGGTGATGAGAATATATGTTTAACAAAGGCTTTGTTTTCTACACTAATTTTAGAATTAGCCTAGTTGAGGAGTGCGGAGGCAGCTCTCAGGTGGTAGCACGTGTCATTAATAAAGTTCAAAACACAAACCACAGACAGTCAGCTGAGCTGAAAGTTTCCGTGGGCTCTTCACCGTTACTGGTAATGTGAGAGTCCTTCAGACAGGAATTTCTTTCTTATCACGAGTTTTATCTTGCCAAGATGCTGTTTTGTAACTTAGGCAGAGTGGGTGAACGTGTGCATGTGCAAACACACACCTGTGCCACCAGCCAGAGAATGACCCTATACAGACATGTGCAACATCATCCTTTTTGGGAACATGCCACATGACATTGGGGAGAACTGCTCCTTTTTTTTTTTTTTTTTTTCCTTAGCAGAACTGCTTCTTTTGTTCCACCAGCAGAAGCTTTGGGGTTTTAGAGCTGAGCTGTGTCCTGGCCCCTCCCTGCAGTACATCCATGCACTTGTCACTGGGCCAAAAGTGCCTGAGTGACTTGGGCCTTGCCTGGTGGCTCCCTGTCCTCCTGCAGTTGATGACCTTGAGCTGCACCAAATAATTATTTTCTCCCTGTTTGGTTTTTTTTCTTTTTTTTTCCCACCAGCAGTGGGAGTAATTGAATGATTGTAAAATAGGCCACTGGGCCAGTAGGGGTTAAGTGAAAATGAAAATAATGCCATTGACGGGAACATTTTTTGGTCACACTTAAGGTCACAGTGAGATAAGGGGTTAGGAAACAGCAGCCTGAGAATTTAACATCACAAATGGCTTCTGCAAGCGCAGCCTGAGAGTGAGGGGAGGGGGCGAGGCAGGAGGGAGGGGAATGTGCAGACACTGGTGCTGGATTTAACCAGGACTGAGCTCCGACACCTGGAGCAGACTCACTTGAGCAGTATTGATCAGAGTGGAAACATTAAGTATCTCTGTTAATATGGCACTGTTTCATTCGTGCTGCATTATTATTGTTATTAGAACCTGTGATTTACCGTGTCCAGCCTGGATCAAATGCAGCAGCCTGTATTTCTCGGGATTATTTTGCACTCTTCCTTGCTGAAGTGCAGTCTGGCAGCAGAAGTTTTACAGCTCTTTGAAGGAATGAGGTCTCCCTCCAGTGGTGGCAGGAAACAGCTTCGGCTCCCTAAATCAGGGAGGGCATGTGAGGCTGGGTAAATGAGTGTGCACCACAAGACACTTAGATGGGAAATCATTTTTGAAGGCTTTTTAAAGACCCTTCGCTATTAGCCACCCCTTCTTATAACACGGCTCCCAGTAGAACCTTCCTGTCTCTTTGAAAGTCCTCTCTCGTCTAAGAGTAAATCTCCTTTCAATACTGCCCCTTTTAACAAAATAGTTTAATATGTGCAAATAGCACTGAATTCCCACTCAATTTGCACGTTTTACTGTTCGAGTAGTAATAGTTCTTATTGCTGATTGTTAAGTTGCACATAAAATACTGGGCTGAATCCCATCACCCTATGGCATGAGGTAATACTGTGCTTTAGGCATTTTGCAGAAAGAAATCCCTTTGGATTAAGCTGTTTTCAGTTCAGAAGAGACATGTCCGAGCCCTGGTCACCTTGTAACAGAAAGCCATATGACACAAGTGCACTGGGGTGAAGAGATATTGATTTACCTTCTGTAAAATAAATGTAAAGTCAAAAGTCTGAGCATTTTTCAGCACCTCTCCATACTCTGCCTGATTGGTGTGACCCTGGCTGCAAGGCCCATGTCTCAGACCTTCCACGAGACATCTCACACCTTCCTAATCACCCTCCAATTGCAGATTCAGATTTTGGGTTGCAAAACTTGTGTGGTCTGTGCTGTAAGCCACAAGTGCTCCCTTAGTCATCCATTTTGCGTTCCTCACTCGAGTTCTCTATTTTTCCTCTCTCTCTCCTCACATTTCCATATCTGAGGCAAACTTCATAAACCACTTTTCTTAACCTCCCTAGGCCTTACTGTAGCACCAGCAGAAAAGGCGCAATATTAAAAAGAGTATTAAAATAGCAGAGTGATACCTCCAGAGTGATGGGAAGCAGCGAGAAACAGAATTCTACTGAAACCAGTACTTAATGTTAATTATGCTTTTCCTTCCAGTAGTGAATAACCGCTCAGTGCTGGAATTGGAAGACTTGCTCAGAAAGGGTTCCATGGGATTATTTTATTATAATATGTCAGCGGTGTTTGTGGTTACCATTCTCCTGATTTCATTCCAAAACAATGGGCAGTGATGGCTTGAGAATCAGCTAAACAGTTCCCTTTCTTCTGAGCATCGTAAATGGTTTAGAGAAAACACATCTGAGCATTTTCTTTCTGAGGTCTTTCATCATCAGAACTGTGATATAGAATAGCTTTCTTCAGTCCTCACTGTATCACAACTGTTTCCTTAAATATGAATTTATTTTTGAAGATAAAATTTTATCTTCTCTCTTCCAGAAGAGTGCATTGTCCATCCGTATATTTTGGGTTTCTGTTTGTACTTTTGCCCTGTCACCCCCAAATATTCAGTGTATGTTTCTTCCTTCTTCTAGCCAAGGTTATAAATTAAAATTCAATTTCATTAAAGTTGTAAGTAATCACTCTTGGCTCTCATTAGTAATGATTCGGTGCAGGGGGATCCCGGCTGCTCCCACAACTGTAATTCAATTGGACTCACCAGATCTTGTTCACAAATCGCTTGAGCTGCACTTTCTTCCCAAATTTATGGCATCAGCACTGTCCAGAGGTTGAATTACAGCTGCAGGTTTGATCAGGGACTGCATTATTCTGCATCTAATCCCTGCATTCTGACAGCAGTGGGGGGAGCACTGTTGTTTTACAGGAACTCTGCATTGTTCCTCTGCTTTATGTCAGGGGCTGAATTGCCTTTGGAATCAGGGAACTGTCAAGCCAAAGCTACAAGCAAACAACCAGCTCCAGGTGACATGGTGTATAAATAACAAACATGGAGACACTCAAAAGCCAGCACTCCTTCTTCTGCACTCTCCTAAATTACCGGGATGGTGATTGACCACAGCCTGTGCTCCTGCATCAGTGGATGCAATCTGAATATATTGATGCTTTCTGAATATATTGTTGGAATGTGACTCCCAGCTTTTACCCAAAATGAGGAATGTTGATATTCACTGGTGGCACAAAGTCACTTCCACATTGATTAAATATTTCAGCCAGAAGCCATGTTCATGCATTCATTCACATCCAAGCCTTTCCTCTTGAGCAGTGACCTGCAGCCTACGGCATTCCTGGCAAGAGGGGCTCTGGAATGGCATGGAGCATGGCCCTGTGCCATTTCCACAGAGGTGTGTGTCACCCCTCAGCTGGCAGCCAGGACTTTGCCTCCTGCAACAAAACATGTCCCCAAACCCCCTGGTACCCAGGGTTTAATCCCAGAGGGACACAGAAGCCTTTATCCCTCCTAGAAACACTGTCCTTCAGCTGACAGAAGGGGACTGGCAGCCTTAGTTTGGAGCTGATCCTCGTTAGGAGCAGAGGAACTTGCCCCGGGCACATCCAACCTCGGATCAGGCCGGAGGGAAATGGTGCATTGCCTTTGGAAGCTGCTCCTGCTTTAGCATATCCGTGTCCATGTGCTCCAAGAGCACAGAGCCGAGCCACAGCCAGCGGGTATCAGTATCCACCACTCATTTAATTGACCTTAGCTGTTAAATCATTAATGGAAATCACTGAACACGGGGCAATAAGGTGGTTTCACCACTGTTCTGCTGCTTGTGGCTTCTGCTAATTTTCTGGTGTAGTTGTGCTTGTTCTAATAGCAAAATCTGTCATCTTCTAGTTTTGCACAAATCCTAGGAGGCAAATTAGAAGAGATGTGGAGCAAATTCCTGTTGACTTTAACGAGGGTTGTGGTTTTTAAAAACTACATTAAGATGAAAACTAAGGTTCTTTTATTTCCTTATGCAACCTTGCCTTTTTTATTCACTTTGTGATTGGAGAGACTCTGACATGAGACAGGCTATGGGAAATGTCTGCTTTCATATAACAAGTCAGAGCAGCAGCATTTGGCTGCTGGACTGCAGCTTTCAGAGGGCTGTCAGCATCACCTGTTGTGTCAGTCCCCTGCGGCTGCAGATCCCCGGGCAGGATTCTCAGTCAGCCTCCCAGGTGGGTTCCAACATGTTTTCAGTGTATTTTAGTTCCTTCGTTTGTCCATTTTTTATTCCTTTTCAAACTGAAATATATTTTTTCCATTCCTAATTAACTCCCTGCCACCCTACTTGTGGTAAAACCTGATTTATTTCTCCTTCTCTGCACTGAGAGGACAGGATACTTAATCTCCTCTGGGTGGACGCTGAAACACTGTCTGAATAAAATGCTGATCACTCATCTGGTTAGCTCCTGCCAGCTCTTCTCTGCATTCCTGCCACCTGGGTTTTGCATCATTTGCTATCGTTTCTTTAAGTGACAGAGCCTATTCCTTCTCCATTTTTGGGAGAGCAATAATTCCTAAATTAGCTGGTCGTCACATTTAGGTGTGATGCGAGTGTTTATCTTTCATATTAATTGTAAGACCATGAATATTCACAGGCTAAAAAGCATTGTTTGAATAAACACTTAGAAAGGGTGTTAAACCAATGTCTATAATTTACTGCATTTTCTGTTCTTAAGGGACATTTTCTTGTGGACAGGGAGAAGCTTTTTATATCAATGTCCACTAGGTAGCTGCAGAGGAAGAAAGCAAGCTTGGGATCCTTCATTCAGGGAGCAATGAATAAATATGTTGTAGAAACAAACAAATATTAGCATTTTGAAAGGCTCTGTGCTTGACATGCATCTGGAAAGTAAAATAGGAATTTCAGGTATATGTGCATGCATGCATCCATGTTTGCAGGGGCAAACTCTTTCAGATGGCAAACACTCACTCTAAGTGCCAACGCTTTTTGCACATCTCGAAAATATCTGTGTAAAAATGGAAAGAGGAAAGATTGCCCATGTGCAACGTGGGAATGCTGTGGGCAGGGTGCACGTGTGCTCAGTGAAGGGAGCCAGCTGAGGGAGGTGAAGAACCAAGGCTTCCCTTCGTCCTGCTGAAGGCTCGAGAGCCCGTTCGGTGACACGTCTAGTGGCACGTTTCAGACGCGCCATCCATCCCCTCTGCCTCACTCTGCGACCCACCGGGGCCGAGGAACCTCACAGGGATTCAGCCAAGGGGCTCGGAGCCTGGCCCGCCAGCCCGTTAGTGATCTCAGGCAGATACTGGGAACTCTGTTCCATTTATTCATCCTAAAGTGGAGGTGTTAAGAAATATGAGGCTGGTAAGTGGGTGACAGGCATCTGCAAGTGTCACCTCAGCAACTCGGGTTCACGGAGAGCCTTGGAGTAGGATTGCAAAAATTGCATCATTTGTAACCTTTTCAGCACCAGCCTTTTTTAAAACAAACTGTAACCAACAGCTTTCCTTCGGACATGAAGAGAATAACTAAAGAGAACATCTGTTTTCCCTTTAGATGTGGAACTGCAATAGCAAGCCATGCATAAATTTTATTAAGGCTTGCTAATTTCTGACGAGTTTGGGGAGATACATGTTACCCGTGGAGATATTTGGCTCCGCATCACCAGATGAAAAGTCATTTTAAAAACAATGCAGAGAAAATGGACATTGCGTGGCAGCAAATGTGTGAGGTTCTGCTCCCAGGGCTTTGGCTTTGTTTGTGCAATTTATAGATTTGTGCCCTTTTTTTGCCCCCTCTTAATGTCGCTCATCTTGTTTTCTGATGACTTTTTATGACATAGATAACTAAACAAAATGCACCTAAATTGACAAAGCTACTTATTGCTGGAGCCTTTTGTGCTCAAAATCAGAGGCCCAAATGCTTTCAGGCCTTAGGTCTGCTTTTAAGTTGTTTCTGCAGTGCCAGGTTTTTCTGTACCCAGGAACACTCGAGCCAGTACAAGCCCGTTCTGTCCCTTTTGCTGCAGGAATGTGTCACCAGATTTAGAACTCAGAACTTGAGACAGCCTCACTCAGGTCCCACAGCCCCAGGTTCTGTGCCCTCTGAGGAAACACCTTGGAGGAGAACCTCAATTTCTGATCTTTCTTCACTCTCACAACCAAGATTCATCGTCCTGGGGGTTATCACAGTAACTTCACGGGATCCCAGGATGGTTTGGGTTGGAAAGGACCTTAAAGACCATCAGGTTCGAACTCCCTGCCATGGGCAGGACATCTTCCACTATCCCAGGGTGCTCCAAGCCCCATCCAACCTGGCCTTGGACACTTCCAGGGATGGGGTAGCCACAGCTTCTCTGGGCAAACTGTGCCAGGGCCTCACAGGAAAGGGTTTTTTCCTAATATCCAATCTTTGCTAAGAACTGCAAGATGCTCAGCAGAACGTGCCTGGAATTACACAGATCATGCCTCGTTGCATGAAATAAGTAGGAAAGTCACAGGCTGGGTTCAAAATGTGCTTGTCTTCTCTCAATAATTAATTGTTTGTGGATTAATATGAGGTTTTGTGTTCTGAAAGTAAACTGATCCACTCACTAGCTGGTGTGTAATGAAGGAGAACAGGCTGCTGTCAAGCAGTCTGAAAATACTGAAAATTAACTCCATGAAGTGTCACAACTCACATATTTTATGTATATGAGTAATGTGTCTTCTGTGGGACAGAAGATGAAAATACCACACGGAAAAGAAAAAATCGTGGCTGCCAATTTAATAAGAGAAGCAGGAGTAATTGCTTTGACATGATTTGGCGTTTTGACTGCTTGGTGGCAGCTGGGCTGGGCCACTGCAAGAGAATCCACTGCAAGAGAATTCACAAACAGTATGAACCAAGGGTTCTGCAGCCTCTGTATTCACAGAGCTATCGAAGGGGAAAGAAAATATAATTAACAATCAGAATACACTGAAGTCATAGAATCCCTCCCTAGGTTAGAAGGGATCTCAAGGATCATCTGGTCCAACCTTTCTTGGCAAAAGACTGGTCTACACAAGATGTCACAGCACCCTGTCCAGCTGAACCTTAAAAGTGTCCAATATTGGGGAATCCACCACTTCTCTGGGGAGATTATTCCGATGACAGGTCATTCTCATTGCGAAAAATGTTTCTCAAGTCCAGTCAGAATCTCCCCAGGAATAACTTGTACCCATTCTCCCCGTTTTTTTCCGTGTGACTCCTGGTAAAAAGGGAGTCTCCATCTTCTTTGTAGCCACCCTTTAAATACTGGAATGTGGTGATAAGGTCTTCCCTCAACCTTTTCTCAAGGCTGAACAAACCCCATTCTCTCAGCCCTTCCAGTGGCATTAAAAGGGACAAGGCAAATACTGAGATACAAATTCACTAATAAGTGGATTTTTTCTTGAGAGAGGCCAAACTACTTCAGTTTTCTTTGGTTTCACAAGTGTTAAGACTGCAAGCACTTCAAAACTTTGGGATCTCTCAGAAAGAGAATAGAGTAGGGATCATAAAGTCTTGCAGATAACAACCAGCCAAGGGTTCAATACCTACAGCAAAAAAATAATACTTTAGTACCAGAAGGTTCCCATATACTTAATGATGTTGCTAGAAAATGGTTGATCTGTTTGAACTGCTCTTGTTCATTCCTCTGCAGGAGAATGTTATTCCCTTTGCCTCTTGCCACTTTTTCATTCTGCCTTGGGGAGTGTGCAGAGAGAAGGCCATTGAAAAAGCCATATAAAACCTCGAGAATGCAATAAGCAGAACATGGCACTTTTAACACGACAAAACTACCAGCTTAGGTAAGGCTTGAAGTGCACATAAACTCCAGCACCTCCTCAGGCAAAGAGAGTCACAGTCTCAACAGAGAAGCAGCAAAAGGAGTTTAGATCATAAATGCTCTTCAGACCTGCAAGCTTTGCTGCCTGAATGCACAATGAGCAATTCAAGGGCCCAGACATCTTCAAATCACCCAGGCTAAGCCAGGAGTGCACCTGCCCTGTGGTAGCAACACTTCAATGTTCTGACTCAGTTTGCTCACCCAGCACGGGGTGGGTGATTTATCACCTTGGGTGCTTCCATCACTGCACACTTTTCCTTGCTGTCCTGTTAAGATCTCCAGTTTCTTGCCTAAGCTCTGGAGTTTTGATTGCATTTGCAGTAGCTCTGGTATTGCTGCAAGGTGCTACTACTGCAGCGGGGGCAAATCCTCCTTGTGGTTTATTTGCTTCCCAGTTGCACTGAGCAAAATGCTCTTCCTGGCAGTGATGGTGTCTGGTGGTGCTCAGAGGAACAGCAGCCGTGTCCCAGGTGTGGGCAAACAGTTTTTAATACGGGGCCCATCAGCTGCACCCTCAGCTCGAGTGGCAGCAGCTCCTTCCCACGAGGCCTCCTCCTGTCACCCCCATCTGCAGTCAGGTCTTCATGCACAAGCAGCCCACTGCCTTCTCCAGCTGCCAGACACTTTTCCACCTTTAATCTGCAGGTGTTCTCAGGGCCAGAGCCCCAAAAGTTTATTCCCCAGCCTTTCCCCTGAGAGCTCCCCATCTTTCTGCTCATAATTCAGTTACTTCATAGCCAAGGGAGGAAATGGAAATAATGTCGCCCCCACTGGCCCCTTCTTTCTATCCTCCAGGTCTCTGTTCTCCTCCATCTTTTAAGCCTTTTCCCTCTCTCTATGGGAGATGAAAGAAGGAGGAATAGAAGCAGCTGCACAATCAGCAGAAAGAGAACAGGAGTTATAGGAAGAAACAGAGATGGGAAAGAGGAAAACAGTGGAAATGGGGAAAAAAATGTTTTAAAAAAAGGAAAAACAAGAAAGTAAAAGAATAGAAAAATGAAGTAGTTGGTTTTGCTTTATTTTATTTTGTATCAATACAAGTTGTTTTGATTCCAGTCTAAGCCCAAATAAGGGAGATGAACCGGAAATCTCGAAGCATGGAGCTGGGCAGATAATAAGGAAAAGGGGAAAGGGAATTCTCTGGGGCTGAGTACAAACCAGTCTCTCATCAGGGGCACTTTCACCTCCTTTAGGCTCAGGACAAAGCCCGTGCCGGGCCCTCAGTAGGGATGGGCACGCACAGACAGGAGCCCTGCCCGGGCCCTGGGCACAGCCCCAGCCCCGGCTGCTGCAGGAGCCAACAGAATTCTGCTTTGTGCTGCTCCGGGAGCAGCTTCCCAATGATTCCGTGAGGAACAACAGGCAGGGAGGGCTGGACCTTCTCCTTTTGACAATTAGACGGGAGCTGCTGAAAGCTGCTTTCACGGATGAATGCATGGAGAACTAAGGACGTCTGGCAACTGATTTATTTGATTAGTTTATTGTATACCACAATTTCCCTCTCCCAGATGAAGCAGGTCTGTCGCTGGAGCTGGGCTTCATAGTTACTGAACTCTCTGCCAAAACCCCTCAGCACAGCAGAAGTCAGAAGAGGGCCTCAAGCAGGGCACAGACAAAGGCAGTGGGGCAGGAGAAACCGAGCTAATCAGAAAACGCCCATCTGGGCACTCCACGGCTCCAAAGGCCTGATTCCAGGCAGTTTAACATCTGCGGGTTCCAGCGGGAGTCCCGAGCGCTCAGCTGCTGCGAATATCAGAGAACGGGGGGTTCGGGGCTGGGTTGTTGGTCTCCATCCCACCGGTGTGACTGGGCTCTGGCGGGGCAATCATGACATCCAGTGGGAAACTCCTGAACTACATGGGTGGAATGAGCCACTCCTGAGTCTCAAACTAGAATTGATGGAGAAGACCATGGAAGGGAAACTGTTCAAGAAAGCTTCTGTAGTGAATGGCTCGGGACTAAGAGCCTTGTGCTGGTCTCCTGAAATCTCCAACACCTAAATGTGTTTTGAAATGTCTCTTCTTGCCAGGGAGAAAAACACTTCCTCTTCGGGGAAGAGTTGACAACAGCATCTCAGTGGGATTAATCCTCACACAGGATTCCCACTTCCATGAAAGGTTTTCTTTACCTGTTTTTGTTTTAAATCTGTGACTCCCTGACCTTTTGAGATGTCTCGATGCCTACAAGAAGGCTGGAGAGGAACTTTGAACAGGGTGGTGACAGCACAAGGGGGAATGGCATTAAGCTGAAGAGAAGTAGAGTTAAATTGGATATTGGGAAGAAATTCTTCCCTGTGAAGGTGGCGAGGCCCTGGCACAGGCTGTCCAGAGAAGCTGTGGCTGCCCCTGGCTCCCTGGAAGTGTCCAAGGTCAGGTTGGATGGGGCTTGGAGCAACTTGGGATAGCGGAAGGTGTCCCTGCCCATGGCAGGGGGTGAAACAAGATGAGCTTTAAGGTCCTTTCCAACCCAAACCGTTCTGTGATCCTTAGCATCCCTAATAGATTATGAAATACCAGTCATTCTAGTAGTTTCCCCACAGCTCTCTATACTTGCGTCACTTGCCCTAGTGTTTGGAACAGGCCTGGGGAGGATAAATTATCTGAAACTTAAACTGGAATAGATGTTTGTGGCATAAATAATTGTAAATACAGAGAGAAGTAATGCAGAAAGGACAAATAATCTCATAGAACTGAGGACATGTGCCTGTCTTTTATGATTTCATTCTGCAGCCAGAAGGTCTGGGATCCCAGCCACTGCTCGGTGATCACACACCAGCTGCTTCCCAAAATGGTTTTTTCCCTCCAGTACCTAATCACGAGACTGGAGGGGGATTTTCTTTCAAATGTGTACTTTGATACTTTAATCCCCACCTCACCATCCGCCCGGCACTGGATTGCTCCAGCGTGTTTGCAAGGAATTACACCCGATGTCAGTCAGGGAATGAAGTGTCCCAGAGGAGCAGGTTCACCCTGGGTGTTGGATTTTGGGTCAGAGGAGAGGCCGGATCCACTCGGGATCAGCTGCCGGGGGCAGCCGGGTCTGTGGAGACAAATCCCTGCAGTTTAATCTGCTGAGTAAGGATCTACCGATCCACATCCCCGATGACGTCAGCGATGACACGTTTCTTTACGTCACTGCATGAGCTGGCCACTGGATCACTCTGGTGGGAATGAACCGCACTGGGTGCTCCCCCACACGGTACAAACACCGCCCCCGGTACCGCCGGCTCGGGATCGCAAAGGGCCCGTTGGGGCAGAGCCCGCCGCCGCAGCTCCCGCTTTACGTCATCCCGGACACGCCGTGACGTCACGCCAACAACACGGGTCACGGCGTGACGTCACGCCCCGGGCGGGGCTCCGGCCTTCTCCGCCTGCCCCCAGGCTCCGCCCCCGCCATGGAGACCGCGCCCTCCCCGCTGATTGGTGCTCGCGGCTCTGTCCCCGCCCCCCTCCCGGCACTGCCGGCCCCGCTGTGCCCTAAGCCGCGTCGCCCGCTTGGCCCCGCCCCACGCGCCGGTTTCCCCAATTGGAGGGCGGGGTTGTTGAGCGACAGTGCTGCCGCCCAATGAGAGAGGCGCGGGCTCCTCCCCGTGCGGGCGCGGCGCTCGCTGTGTGAGGGGCCGGGGCCTCGCGTCCCCCGCCCCGCCGCGGCACCGCCGCGACCCCGCGCCGAGGGCT